>PNEQ01066668.1:0-20163 GCA_003012365.1 Medauroidea extradentata | reverse complement strand
TAAAATATTTCTTTTACAAACAGAAAGTTTTCCTAGGCACCATTCAAAAGTACTACTTACACAGTTTCATTTAAGAGTAAGATCAACTACGTCACTTTATTTTTACGTGCGTGGTCGTTAAAACGCCGTGCCTCTGCAAATACTTACAAATGCTAACTTTAAAAAATTTTTTTGGGCTTATTTAATAACTGTGCTATTTCATGTATGTGTCTAAATGTGATATGACAGTCATATTATGTGTAGAAAAATATAAAACCCGTCTACTTTAATTAACAACAACACAATTGCTCGTCAAAAACTTAAATAATTTCCCGACAGGTAGTCTACCGCGCCCTTAAGAGATAGTGGATGGTAGCTTTCTCTTTACGTTTGGGCACGGAAAGGGGGAAGGCGATAAGTCGAAGATATCACGTCAGTCTAACACCTCATCGCCTCTAGGCGCGAAGGACTCAACTAGCGAGCAGTGTTTTCGAAGAACGTGTTTTCCAATAGGACTTCAAGCGACGACCCTGTTGTTTAAGTTGTACACAGTTTTTGGTAAAGTCCAATGCAGGTTTCTATGCCTTAGTTTTATTATTACGATCGATGTTTTCTCAGCTACAGCAACGTAAAAAAGGCATTTTTAGCAGTTTTGAGGAGCTTGGGAATCATGTTTTTAACAAGCGGACGGCATTTTTTTTAAATAATAGGGACTTCGTTTGACGTTTGTCTTCTTTTCGTAGAAAAACTCATCGGAAACACTTAAAATAGTTACACAAGAAAAAATACTTTCCGCGCCATGTTACAGCACGGCTTACGCGCCAGGTCCACTGACTCTTAAGAGGAGTCCTTCGCGGTGTCAAATTTCCACCTTTGACGCGTGGTAACAGCGTAGTGATAAGAGCCAGTGTCCCACGCTTGACGAGAAGCATATCGCCTCTATTCGTAGCGCGCCAAACTGGCGTGCAGTGTTTCCATTGTAGTCTTTTTACTATGGGACTTTAAGTAGTGGCCCCAATATTTTATTTTGGAATAGTTTGAAGTAAAGACCAACGCATGCTTCTTGTTTTGCACTTTACGAATTCAGGTAATATTTTCGGAGTTACGACAGTCTAAAAAACCCGTTTTTAGCCATTTTGAGAGGCCCGAATATCATGTTTCTAACAAGCGTGCTGCATTTTTGAAAAACTAGAAGCATGGTTTCAAGTGTGTGTTCTTTTCGTAGGTAAACTTAATATACATACCTTAAGCGGTTTCGCGTAAAAATGTATTTGCGTGACACGCTGCAACGCCGTCCATGCGCCAGTCGAGGACTTCTCTTAAGGGTGTTCGAGTGCAATAAAATCATAATTTTATATTTTTATGAAATATTGTTAAGTTTGTAGACGATACCTGTCAGTACATTTTACTCTTACGGAACAATTTTAGCTCTTATAGTTTTCTCATAACGGGGTGTCAAAGTCAAAATTTGCTTGTTACGCTGCCATGCAACTAGTGAAAACCAACTGACCTACTTAAACAAAACAATTCACTGTGAACTTACATCCCATGAGCTATGCAATAAAACATTAAGAAACCCACAACGTAATGTTTTGAATAAACAAAATCGTAAAAGTACAGAAGAAAGTTGCAAATTCAGGAATTTTTTTAAAATACAAAATCAATTCGAGCGAATTTTTTTTTTTCAAATGTATTGATACGTAGCCCATATTATGTTATTTCCCTGTGAATTATTTCACGGTACGTAAGTCAATTGGTTTTCACTATTTGCATGGCAGCAGAAGACGCAAATTTTGACTTTGACGCACCGTTATGAGAAAACTATGCCAGCTAAAATTGTTCCGTAAGAGGAAACTGCACTTACGAGTATCGTATACAAAACTAACAATATTTCATGTAAATATAAAATTGTGTCTTTATCGCATTTGAACACCCTTCAGGTAGCCGCCTGCCCAGACCACCGAGCGGTGTGCACAGCTTCAACCGTTAGCAGATTATTTGAAAACTGCTTATCGCACACGAGTAACGTATGTTTAGGAATAGTATTTAAAGAAAGTTACACATGTGTATACCCGTTTCAAGTTCACCCCTACTCATTAACACATCTTTTCTAACTGCCGAAAACGGCGAACAAGGGAGTTATTGCGATCTTTTTGCGTATTAATATATTTGCGCAGATTGTTTTATAACGAATAGGCGTGTACAATGCACACTTGTTTGTAATATTACGTCATAAAATGATAGTCACAACTCAGTGTCTCATAGAGACAGTTCAGTGACTTGCGTCTAGAGGCTAGAGAGAGGCGTGATGCGCGCGCTGGGACGTCCTTATAGCTTCTGCACTTCTAGGCCTCGAACGCGCACAATACTCTCATCCAGGCGACCACCTTAAGAGTGCGTGGGAGATAAATAAACGCTGAAAACATCAATTGATTTCTACGCTTTTTTCCAAGCCAATATGGATAAAATACTCAATGACAATCCTAAATAATGGTAATTGCCATCTTTATGAGTAAATATTTATCCAGAATTATTAATTCGTTACGCGTGATCTCTTGCGCCGCCGTTAAATGCACGAGGTTCCGGCGTCAGAGATTGTGCCTCAGAAGTTCGTAACACTGGAAACAATTATGTTTAAAACGTTGGCTAAAACTATTGTTGGTTAGTTTCCACAAATTGGCTTCAAGGAACCTACAGTTATAGATAAATGCTTTTAGCGTTGAATTACGTACCACGCCCTCTTACGGGCGTTCAAGTGGGGAAAAATTATAATTTTATATTTGTATCAAATAATTACAGTTTTGTAGTTATTACTTCAGAATATATGTTCTTCTTACAAAAATAAAATAGTGCAGCCAGTTTTTCCGTAATGGCATTTCAATGTCAGAAGGTGCATATTTTCAATACAACTCCAGAAAACCTCTAAAAATGACGAAACTAAATAATTAACATTGAAACTACATATCATGGACTACAATTTGATGCGCATAAAAACCAAGTACAAAAAATTGTGTTTAAAAAATTGTAAAGTTTGGAATTTTTTGCTACATTAAGCAATTTTATAAAAATTAAAAAGTAATTTTGTAGTGAGTTTTACATACGTCAAGCCCGTGACATGTAGTTTCACTGTGAATTATTTATTTTCATTACGTTCATTGCTTTCCGGTGTGTGGGTGTGTGTGAAGTAAAATCAAGCAAATGGAAGTTTTGAAATGCCATTATGGGAAAACTGGCTCAGCTCTATTTTGTCATAAGAGAAACATTTGGGCTACTCCTAAGTAACGTCTAAAAAAACTAACACTGTTTCATACAAATATAAAATTATTATATTTCTTCACTTGAATGCCCTTCAGCCGGCTCCCTGCCAAGTCTTGAAGTCTGTTGCAGCGAGTTGCGAGTATTTTTTTTGTGATGAAACTACTTAACGTGGAATATATTTGTATATCTAGGAATAGAAGACACACTTCAAACAATTATTCTAGAAGTTAAAAAAAAAAAAAACGTTTATTAAAAACATTATTTTTAAACCGCTTAACATGCCTAAAACGGCCTTTTCAGACTGTCATGTCTGTTCAAATACCAACTACATTCGAATAACTAAAAACAGAAGCATGTGCTGTACTTTGAAAGTACTTTCCACAGATAAAGTGATGATGTGGTAACCGTGTAAAATTCCTATAGGTAAGGTAATACTAGTGATCCTCTGCACGCCAGTTGAGTGGCTTGCACATAGAGCAGATATTGTATTACATACGCCTGTCAGCAGTGCTCTTAAAGCTACATCGATTTTGTTCCCTTAAACATACAAATGCACCCTATCTATGGAGACACCTTAAGGGCTATGGGAAGGTAAGATGTTCAGCGAACGACACAAATACTCAGTCGTCGGTAGAATCTGAACTGCTCATCATTATTCACGTGGATATTTTTGGCGAATAGATACTTTATTAGCTGACGGCTGTTTATACAGCACTAGACGATAGTATGATTTTCTTTCGAGTAAAAAAAATCTATTTTTATAAAAATAAGCGCTTAAAACCACAAAAAACTACAAAAAATGGAAAACTGAATTATTTATAATTTTAATATGATAACACACACGTCTTTATAATAACCGAATTTGAAAAATACTCGCGTTTTGATTTGAAAATAATTTTACTGTCTGAAAACGTTTGCGCGAGAGGATTCAGAAATGTAAAATTATTTTCAAATCAAAACGGGAGTATTTTTTTTTTTTAATTCTGTTAGTAAAGAGTCCTGGATATTAACATATAAAAGTTATAAAAATTTCAGTTTTTCCATTTTTGTGGATCTTGTTGTTTCCAAGACCTAATTTTTTTTAAGAACTTATTTTAATTTTTTACTTGAAAACATGTAATACTACTGACTAGTGCTGAAAAAATATATGTCTACTAATAAAATATCTACTCATCAAAATATTGCCGACCAATTGTGATGAGTAGTTTAGACTTTACCGACGATTAGGAATTCCAGTCGTTCACTTGACATCCTACCTTTCCATACCCCTTAATGCTTGGTTACAATGGACACAAGCATTTACATAGTAATAAATACAAGAGTTGTTCCGCTTGTAATTCTGTGTTACTGGCAACAATAGTACACAGAGATAAGAACCTACACAAGGCATGCTTTGGTATAAAGAAAAGTTAGATTTGGTTCAACTTTTGCTTAACACTAATACTGTGTTAAAAGTTTGCCCAGTAAAAAGCCAAGTGTTCACTTGGACGCTCTTATCTACCAGAGAGTAAAGAACTTATGTGACACCTATATATACAGAAAAACGACTGTTATGTCTTTAATTATGAACGAGAAATTGTCGCAGTGTTTTGAAGTGACATAAATGTCACTGCAAAAAACAAAGTGATTCTGCATGGAAAATTTCGAGGTGTTTTTATAAGCACTGTAATGTAATTCAAAACTCTGACCATTGTATTTGTTTCATTTTGCAACACGTCGTCAACCGTATCAACACAAATGTTCTCACAATAACAGTCACATTTCTACGTCCTATTACTAAGCTTATTACCATTGTAACACACCAACCGCACTTGTGTGTGCGATTACAATATCCTTATCGCAATAACTATGTGTGTGTTTGGTAAATCTCTATTGTAGCCTAAGCTGTAGAGGCATCGCACTAACGCACAGCAATTTATCCGATCGCCTATTTGTGCAAGATGGGACTGTCGTGTGGACTTCTCTTCTATCGAACTGCAACAAATCGATTTGATAAAACGTGGATATTACCCTTTCTCGTTTTGCAAAATACGTAGAAATTTCAGTGCCATTTGCATTTCCGAATCCGCTAAATGTGGGCTATGAAAAGTAACACCAGAGGAATTTTTGTCCATGTGGTCACAGCATTTGTAAAGTTTCTTTGACAATTATTCTTTAAATTAAATCTCTTATAATTCAGCTGCGAAATTTTTTGAACTTATTCCATGTTAATCATGATGATATAGCTGCGTCACGATTTATAAAATATTTTCAAAAAAAAGTTAAAATTTATTCTACTTGTAGCTGTTTTCACGTTAAAGTAAATACTGACATTACCACAACTACGTATGAAGAGACTTCCAAGAATTCAGTATCGTATATTATAGTGTTTCTTAAATAGTAATAATTAAAGTAAAGGAATTTGATATTTTTATACAAATGAGTAAGAAGAAGAATTTAACTGAAACTTGTGTACACTTCGATAAGTTCAAAAGAGTTTTATTCGGCTCATTGACACAAGTGAAAATATTCGTGGAAAGGTTTATTTTTTTTCGATGGCGGAATGATGCACACATAGTGGGCAGGAAAAAGAGTGCATCAGTTAACTCCTTAACACGTTATCCCGAATATATTCGTTTGAGCACAGAAAGTAATAAAATAGTAAAATCTTAATAAGTAGGCCTACTGTTTAAGAACAGAAGCTAGTGTCAGTATAAAGACAGACTTTATTCAGATTAGTGCTGATTGTCTGTTGCTGAAACACAATCGTTTTATAACTGCTTAATGATCACACTACGAGCCAACAGAGTCACTTGTCATGTGTTTCAAGGATTAGTTAATACAAGGGAAATCAATGTTCAAAGCTGTACAAAAATTAATTCTGCTGCAATATTCGAAACGATAATTGTGGACTGGCAGTGATAAAGGAGCTAAGTGCCAAAATAGAACAAATTGAGTTTCTTACATTAAGGGCACGGTTCATCTCAGTTTTCAACGTCTTTTTTTTTATTTTTATATTTGTACCAGATATATTTTTCTTATTTTAGACATAAATTGTGTCTAAATATTCCTCTTAGGAAATTGTTGTATCTCTCATAGTTTTCGCGTAATGAGTCGTAAACGTCAAAATGTGCACTTTACGGTTTTATGTACGCCACTAAAACCAATTGACTTACCTAACCGGAAAAATTTACAGTGTATAACAATGTTGTAGTATATGAAATGACACAAATAAAAACAAAAAATAAATATTTTTGTATTTAATAAAAATGCTGAATTTTTAATTTAAATTTTAAATATTTTAATTTTTTTTTAAATACAAAAATGTATTTATTTTTATTTTTATATATGTCAAATCATAGACTATAACATTGTTATGCACTGTGAATTTTTTCGGTTTGGTATTTCAGTTGGTTTTAGTAGCGTACCTTAAAGTGCAAATTTTGACGTTTACGACTCATTACACGAAAACTATGAGAGATACAACAGTTTTCTAAGAGGAAGATTCAGTCACAATTTACGTCTAAAATAAGAAAAAAATACCTGGAACAAATATAAAAATGTAAAAAGTCGTTGAAAACGGAGGTGAACCGTGCCCTTCAACTGTACTACGTGTCAATGCAGCTGTAATACCGTAAACATTAAAGTCTCAATAATTTTCCTGATATAATTTTTCAGCATATGTCCGCAAGCTCTTGCTGCGCTGTTTTTTTTTTTTTTTTTCGTTTAAAGCGGAATCATATTTTTGACATTATTTTTTTAACAATTCTTGCAATGGAGGCGAGTTACAAACTAAAGAAGTATTCTGGACGTACGCCGTTGCATAAAATACTGTAGTGGCGTATGTTCAATTTATTTTAGAGGGTTTATTAACGTCCCCCGGTTTCATGCACTTAGTGAGGGACGGCTTACAAACTAACTGAACCTAAGAAAACGACACAAACATACATGCCTGTACCGTGGTTGGAACCCAGGACCTCTCGTACTGTAGACCGGAATGCTACCAACCACGCTACGGAGGCCGACGCGTATACTCAAAAACTTCTTTTGGTTCGTAATCTATATGGGACTTAGCTTATTTAGACTTACCACTCTACAATCAAGTTTGTACGCGAAATGATTAAGGTGACCGCCTGGGCGAATGAATTTAACGCGTTCGAAACCTAGAAGTGCGGTAAGGACGAGACAGCACGCACATCACGGCTTACACACGCATTTATGCGCAAGTCACTGAACTGCCGTGCATTCTCCTTGCTGAGAACTCGCCTCTATGAGGCATTTAGTGGCTGCCATATTATTTTATGACGTAACATTCAATATAATGATATATTGTACAATCCAGTAACTTTTAAAAGATTCTGCACTAAGAATGAGTGAAGAGGTTTTGGTCAGCGCTTAACATCTAGGTCTTTAGATCTTGTGGAGAGTGACACGAAGTATGGAGCAGCGCCGGAATGAATAGGCGGGGAAAACGGGAGATCCCCGAAATAACCCGCCGACAAACGGCATCGTCCGGCACAATTTCCACATGCAAAAATCCGGGGACTGACCTCGCCGGGAATCGAACCCGAATCGCCTTCGTGGGAGGCGAAAGGTCTGACCCCTCTTTTTTTTTTTTTTTGTTTTTAATTAAAATGTTTGGTACAATGGCAAGGCTGACGCCTCGCCACTGCCCCAAACATCCCCCCCCCCCTTTAAGTTGGGTAATGAATGCATTCCCCAGTAACTTTGTATTGTGTAGTTGTCGTTGTAATTGTAAGTTGTCTTGGACACACAAACAAGACGAACATAAACACCCAGTCCTGAACCCGAGGAAGTGGTTGTAAATGCCACCTCCCCGGCCGGGAATCGAACCCGGGACCCTTGCCTCAGCAACCAGGAGCGCTAACCACTGAGCCAAGTGGCCGGACACCCCTCGACCACCGCGGCCCCATCTGCTGTGAGATATGCATGCCTAATAAGGACTACAAAAACACTTTCTTTCACCATTTTGGGTAGCGTGAAAATAACCGTTAGCGATTAGCAGAGGAACTGAAATGGGTATACAAGTTTGTGACTGACGTTCTTTGAATACTATTCCCAACCAGACGTAACTTACCTACGATGAGGAATTTTCGAATAATCTCTTAACGGTCGAAGCACTGCACACTACTCGGCGGACTGGTTTAAATGCGATAATATTTCTATGAAAAATTGTTAGTTTTGTAGACGATACTTGTGAGTGGAGTTTCCACTTACAAAACGTTTTTAGCTCTCATAGTTTTCTTATAGTACATCTGTCAAAATTTGCATGTTCTGCTGCCATACAAATAGTGAAAACCAATTGACTTACGTAAGTGACACAATTCACCGTGAAATAACATTTCATTGGATACGTAATAAAACACTTAAAAATATCCAATGAACTAATTTTATATTATCAATAAAATGTTGGAAAATTCAAAATATTACGTTGTGGGTTTTAAAATGTTTTATTGCGGAGCTCATAGGATGTTAATTCACAGTGAATTATTTCATTTACGTCGATGAGTTAGTTTTGGCTATTTGCATGGCAGCGTAATAATCAATTTTTGACTTTGACGCACCGTTACGAGAAAATTATGAGAGCTAAAATTGTTTTGTAAGAGGAAACTGTACTCACACGTATCATCTATAAAACTAATACTATTTCATAGAAATATAAAATTATTATTTTATTGCACTTGAACACATTTAAGGCTCCTGCCTCGTGGCCGTGTGTTTGTATGAGCGAGGCACGGCGCCAAGGGCGATGTTGACCGGCTCATCTGGTGCGGTATCGCCTCTACTGCAAGACACTGAAACAGCGTGCAGTTGTATCGTAGATCACTCGCCTGACTGTCACTTTCATAGTGACACCATCTTTTTATTGATGGAAAGTTTAAAGCAAAAGTCCATCGCATGTTTCTAGAGTAGTTTCACACGAATCCTGTGAGTAGTTTTTCATATTTAACAAGTTTAAAAAGCTGGTTTTAGACATTTTAAGCGGTTTCGAAAGATTTTTCTACTCGACGCGATGTTTGGAAACTACCTTTCCGTCATCGTTTAAAATGCATTTTATTCCGTAAAATGATACAATGGACACATGGGGAATAGTTTCGTAAAAAAAGTATTTGGAAACACTGCAACGCATTTTAATCGCGTGGCAGGCAGTGCCCTTAAGGGTGTTCAAGTGCGATCATATCATAATTGTGTATATTTTTATGAAAAAGTGGTAGATTTGTTCACGACATTTGTGAATACAGTTTTCTATCAAGCGTCCCAACCTTAGATTGCAGTACAGGGCTTATGGCGCGCACTGTTGCCACATTGCAAACGCATTACGTAGTTCCGCAGAGGTACTACTTCATAATTTTGAGTTTTGAAACATAATTTGTATTTTTCTAGCTGATATTACAATCCGTATAACATCACGCTTCAAATATAGGCTATTATGACTTTTAATATTATTGTAAAATTAGAAACTGTTAACACACTGAACTGATATAAATTCACTAGATGAATGTTAACAGGCACTTTACAAAGATGTAATTATTATCACCTACATTTTAACTATTATAGTTACTGATGACAAATTAAAATATATCTTTCATTTAAATATCGTCTGTCTGAAGACAAAAATGTGGTTGGGGTAATGTTGATGATTATGAAATCGATCATTCATATCCAATGATGTGCGGTAAATGTGAAATATGTCTGTTTTTTGTCACTTGTATAGTCAATTAAGAATACACTTAAAGTGGGAGAGGGGGCGTTATCAACACTATTTCCACTACATTTGTGATAATTATCTTTTAATTCTAAACGAGAGCAGATATGTAACAAAATGTTTCGCAGTATTGTTTAAATTTGTTTTACTACGTATTACGTAGCCTTTTTTTCAAGATTAAAACATAAAGTTGAAGCTAATTATATTAATAATATAAATTTTGTCAAACAAATAACTAACCTAAACCAGGTCAATTTTTTGTCATTAAAAATATTAGACGACGTAATGAAACCTTGCAAACAAACTTGACAATTGACAAACTTGGTTGTAGTTTCATTTTTATATTTGCTTTAGTTTGGGATTTAAAAAAAAATATATAATGTAAGTAGCAGAAATGAGGTATGACGGCCTTAAATTTGTTTATGGGAATTATAATTATTTGCCTTTCCTATATAGTTCCAATGTTGCATGTGAGTTCCGTGTACTGTGTTGCTGTTGTTTCTTCCTATGAGCTTACATGGTTCGTATGGAACTTCTCTTTCTTGTAAAGATTCCTTATAATGCGTTAGTAGTATGTGAAAAATACTGGCATAAGATCCACACAATATTTCTTGTATATTTTTGTAGCGTACCTATGTATTTTATTGTTTTGCCTTCAGTACAAATAAATGTTAACAAGAAATAACATCCAATAAATTTTTGTTTCGGAATCCGTCACCATACACAACAAACCGCTTGGCCGCGAATTACTGTACTTTCACACCTGATGTATAGAACACTGGACGAATAAAACTGCTGACTAAAGGAAGCCCGTATCTTATTTATTAACCATTCCAGAGAGAACCCCATAGTCAGTAAAGATAACTGAAGGTTGTTCCTCTTCAGACAACACATCGAGCGACACTCACTTGTAGGGCGAGCGCGCGGCGAAACGCATGGCATAATACGCTCTACACATTTAACAGTTGAAAACAAGAGAACCGCTAAAGCTACTGCGGTGAAATTACTTTTAAAAATAGAATTTACTCATTACGAACAACTTCTTTGCTTTCATCCCCCCTCTAACTTCAATAACAAAAAAGTTTCTCACTAACCAACTTTTTGATGTTTCAGTTTGTTAGAAATTGCACGTAACGTTAGAAAAAAATCTGTACAGCTAACAAAAAAAGTTTAGCCTTCAAATGTCTTCGCTGACGTCCAGATATATATGAAATAACACACCATAAAAATCTGGATAAGATTTTGTTTTTGATTCAAAAGTTATATGATATATTTAGGATGGACGAAAACAGTACTAAGTTCAAGATATTAGTTTTTGAATTTTTTCAACCTCTTAGAATGGCATAAATTATGAACCAAATATATCACCCGATGCGCATTTCGATGCTGTACAATACGCAAATATTTTAAGATCAAAGTTACAATTTGAAGTTTTTGGAATTTTCGGCAACAGCGCGCCGAATCAAACACAGTGCTAACGGCAGTTATCGTGCGTTGGAAAGAGAGAGCAAATGTCCACATATTTCTGTACTGCAATCTAAGCGTGAGACACTATATTACGAATCAGTTTTAGCTCGCATAATTTTCTCATAACTGTGAATCAAATTCAAAATTTGCGTGTTATGCTGCCGTGCAAACAGTGAAAATCAATTTACTCTCACATATTAAATAATTCACGATGAATTAAAATTCTATGAGCCACGCAATTGAACATTTATAATCCCACAACGTAATATTTTGAATTTAAAAAAAAAAAAGCAAAATTACAGGGAAAAAGTGGCAAATTCAGAAATTTTTTAAAATAAGAAAATAGTCAATTGGAGTTAATTATATGTTGGTTACATAGTCCATGCCATGTTATTTTCACTATGAATTACTTACGTTAGGTGTGTTTGTTGATTTTCACTATATGCTGGCAGCGTAACATGCAAATTTAACTTTGACGCACCATTATGAGAAAATCTACGAAAGCTAAAATTGTTTCACTACGGGAAACTGTAGTGACAAGTATCGCTTACAAAATTAACACTATCCCATAAAAATATACAATAATGATTTTATCTCATTTCAGCACACTTTAAGGGAGTTCCAGAGGGAAAAAATCATAATTTTGCATTTGTATGAAACAGCGTTACTTTTGTAGACGATACTTGGGAATACATTATCCGCTTGCAAAAAATTAGCTCTGTAAATTTTTCCCAAAATGGAATTTCAAAGTCAAAATCTGCATGTTTTTAGTTCATACACCCCCTGAAAAGCAATCAACATAATGAAACGGAATAATCCACAGCGAAAGTACATGTCACTGGCTAGGGCTTTACGTGTATAAAAAACCTTCAAACAGTGTTTTGTATTTTTTTAAGTTTTCTGAAAATTGGGAAATTTTTGCTACTGTTAGAATTTTTTTAAAATACAATAATATTTTGTATTGATTTCTTATGTTCTTAAGTACCTAGTCAGTGACACGTAATTTAACTGTAAATTAGTTTGTTCTTCATGTTGATTGGTTGTCGAGGGGTGTGTGAACTAAAACATGCAAATTTTGATTAGGAAATGGCATTATGGGAAAGCCGTTGAGCTACATTTTTTTGTAAGGGGATAATGTACTCCCAAGTAACGAGTATAAAACTAACACTGTTTCATACAAATATACAATAAGGTTTATCCTTCTAGGATGCGCTTGGGCCCGAGTTTCTCGGCTTTCGAGAGAATTATTTTTTTTTTTTAAATCCATACGAGAGTCAATATCGTAAAATAGCTTCGTAACTTGTTTGCAAATTGATTTTACTATGCAATGTAATTTTTCGAGACAAACTGTATGATAAGTATAGCTAATTTATCAATTAAAAGGAAATTTCGTTAATTAACTAATTAGCAACTATTTTGCAGTCTTCTGACTCGACAAAATTTAGAGTACGCAGTTTACATCAGTTATAACAAAGTTACGAAGCGATTTTACGATATCGGCTCCCATTTATGTTTTAAAAAATAATTGTCGTTAAATGCGAAGAAACTCGGGCCCATGCCCTTAACGTCAGGGGGTACACATATACGGTTGTTGCAGGCAGCCAGCTCGGGGTCACATCTGGCTGTAGCTCATTGTGCGGTTGCCATGACAACCGCTGGAAGACGGGCAAAGAGGAAGGGGGAATAGGGAACTGTCCGTAACCCCCCTCACTTGACCAAACTCTTCCCCTGCCCAACTGCCCCAGGGCTGCCACCCCTGAACTGCAGTCTGCTCATTACTTCATTTTAACGGCTCCCAAACTCCCCCCTTGTGCCGACCCGATTAGCGAATGATTGATTGTGTTGGGCCACTCACGACAACGACCTTCAACCCCTTTCCAATACCACCCTCGAACCTCTCGCGCCGGTAATGCGGCCGACTTCATTTCGGCACATTGGAAACATTTCCTGCGTGACCTCCACTCCCCCATTCGACAAATCCCTTTTCCACAGATGCACGGCTCTCTGAGTGATCAGTAGGGGATACTTTAACCGTTCTTGTAAAGAAGCTGTTGGTAATTGTAACCCACCCCCACTTCTCTCTGGCTTTCATCGACCGTCTTACTTGTTTATAGAAAACTGCTAAAATTTACAAAAAATACAGCTAAACTTTACTACATGCAGTGTTACCGATATTTTTGACACCTACTTACCGCTACATAAACGCATTTTCATAAAAATTTTGTTTTTAACTTTTTATAACTAAAATACTGAGCTTCAAAATGTTAAAAACTTAAAATGGAAATAATGAGCTACATTTTTAGCAGGATGTTACCTTAAAACGGTAATTACGATGTACGACCAAACATTTATTTTAACAGGAATGTTCAATATTTCTTGTGTGTCACTACCCACACACGCACGCACCCCCCCTCCCCCCATATATGTTTTGTATAGGCTATACATGACGTACATATAAAATTTTTGACGTTTATGACACAACGATATAAACTAAGCAGTTTGTTATATGTTTAAAATATAAAATTTACCCACATACACACTCATTCAACGCGCACACACACACCAACACACACATATACACACATACATATATATATATATATATATATATATATATATATATATATATATATATATATATATATATACATACACACACATACGTACGTACTTAATGTTACACACGGGGGTGGCTTTGGAAGACTTTTACACATGTTTTTAAAATGTCATTCGTGTGTCAACTTAAAATACTAATGTACTCCCATTTGGCCATTCTCATTTGCAAGTCATCGGAAGTAAACTTCTATACTCAGGGCTGCCATATTCGAAGTCGAAGAAAATGTTTTCTTTTGTAATGTTCCAAAGTCGCGTCACGTGTCCAAAACCACAACTCCCCCTCCCCCAGAAAAAATACAGTACAATAATTAATTTAACACAACTAGACTTCAACACAGATTCACATTAAAATGAAAACAACTACACGTTTGACAACATGCGTTGCTTGTTTGTTTAAAACAACGTGGCTTAATAAATATAGCACGTCATAAAATGTTACTTTACGTTTCAAACGAATACAGCTCGACATTAAGAAAAAAAGATACTTACAATGTTGTAATTGGCACTTAGTATAAAAAAAAACATTCGTTCGTATGATCTCAAAAGAAGAAAAATATACACTCAGAAACTCTATAAACACTTGAATCGGTGAGAAATCAACCCCAGTTCAGTGAAATTCTAGCCTCTTTGGTCAAAAATTATAACTGAAGTTAATAAAACTATGCTGCTTGTTCCAGTGACTAAATACTACTGATATAAAAGTTATTTCCATTTATTATCAGTGAATTTCATCTGCCTGTTAACTGATTTCTAGTGACTTTTACCCGTTCACTAGTCAGAAACAGATTTTTAAGTGGGATTTCAGCGATTCACATTTTACTGATTGACTCCGCTGATTAGAATTTTGAGCTTAGAGACGAGTATTAACGTTTGCATTAAGGGCTTGGGCCCGAGTTTCTCGGCTTTCGAGAGAACTATTTTTTTACATCCATACGAGAGTCAATATCGTAAAATAGCTTCGTAACTTTGTTGCAAATTGATTTTATTATGAAATGTAATTTTTTCGAGACAAACTGTATTATGAGTATAGCTAATTTATCAAATAAAAGGAAATTTCGTTAATTAACTAATTAGCAACTATTTTGCAGTCTTCTGACTCGATAAAATTGGAGTAGGCAGTTTAAATCAGTCATAACAAAGTTACGAAGCGATTTTACGATATCGGCTCCCATTTATGTTTTAAAAATAACTGTCGTTAAATGCAGAGAAACACGGGACCATGCCCTTAAGTGACGAGAAGGAAGTTATTGTTTATATTTATATTAACCGCCTGTATTACGGTAGCAACACGCCGAAGTTACCTACTGTATAATAAATGAGCAGTACTTATACTTTGTTTAGAGAACTGGGGTGAGGAAAGTTATGGTAAGCGGGGAGGGTATGTTTTGTTTTTCCCACGGCGTCGCTAACGAGCCGCAGAAAGAAAGTCGTACATTCCGCGGATGACGATAACCGTTTTCTCGTCCCGCCCCTTCGCCCCGCCGCTGCTTCGCCGTAAACACAATTTGTTCTCGTGTTTTTCCGCACCGCTGGAGCACACGCTCTCTCTCTCTCTCTCTCTCTCTCTCTCTCTCTCTCTCTCTCTCTCTCTTCAGTCACCAAGCAGGGAGTAATGTGATTTATTTTACTCGTTTCCCTCGTGCATAAGCCCGTCTTGACTGCCTTCGCTCCATCTTCACTTCCCTTCCACTCCCTAACATTCTTTTTCTCTCTTGTCATGCCTTGGCGGGCGGCCGATGCAGGACTACCCTTGATAAACCCGCGCTGAGACAAATATTCCGTTGAGTCAAACAAAAATCTGCTTGATGAAGTGAAGATATTTTGATCAGAACTTAAGGAGCATCCGTACGGCATTGGACGTCGATTGGTGCGGCAGCTAGAGGTGTTCTCGTCTGAGAAAGAAGGCCTTGTTACCAAGTTTTGCAGTGATTTATAAAATATTTTTTTACTGCTACCTAATACTCATATCAAAATTTCGCTCCACAGTTTTAACACTTATATGTTATAATTTGTTGCTGAATTTTTTTGTAGAATTATACTGAACGGTTTTTTAGATTTCGTCACCCAAAGTACCACGTTTTTTGTCGTGAAAATAAGCAAAAACGAAGCAAATTATTTTTTTTCTGGCGAATGGTACATTATTTAAAAAACGCATCCACAGTATTGTGCATCGTGTGATTGCACATTAACTCAAATTTTTTCAAAACTTTTGGTTAAAAAATATTTTAGTTATTGTCACCAGTCTGAAAAAAAAAACTCAGGCACAAGCCCTTAAGGGCGAGAACCAGGGGTGACATTGACAGGAGGGGAGTATCTGTGAGTGTGGAATATGAAAAATTACCGAAAATACGAAAACACGCTTCGCTTTTAGCCGTTTTCCTCACAAAGAAAAGTTACTTGACGGTTTTCATACAGGTACGTATTCACAAAGGATGCATCAAGTATACTATAGATAAATTATTTGTTTAATAGAAGAATATGCGTTACGAATAAATGGTGATGTATTAAAATAGTTCACTGAAGTACTATTTTTTTTACAATCGCACTGTTATTCTAGTAACAAAAATTTGACTGTAGAAACAAATACACGGTTTTTTGGCTTTGTATCAAAAAAGTTTTACTTTCGTAGTTATATTATTCTTTGAGAAACTAGAATAAACAAATCATCCTGAAATGGTGCTAATTTATTAACTAGGTCCGCTCCTTGAAATCTGTGACATTAACGCTGTTGGGTACGGAGCAGTGCCTGAATGAAGGGGCAGGGAAACGGGAGATAACAGGGGAAATAACTCGCCAACCAACGGTGTCGTTCGGCACGATTCCCACATGCAAAGATCCGGTGACTGACTCCGCTGGGAATCGAACCCGGATCGCCTTTGTAGACGGTGAGTGTTCTGTCCACTACGCCAACCGCTGCCCCTATTTGCTTGGAAGAACTATATATAGGTGGGTCTCGATAAAGCGAGGATATTTGAAGACCATCTTGTCTAGGATAGTAAATAATAAAAAATTATACTGTGGTGTTAAGCGTTAAACATTTTGAGTACGGTGCAATCTGTACATTTTTATTTTTTTACTTAGGTTGCTTCTTTCGTAATAATAAAGATGGGCAGAGAACTACAAATTATATGAAAGAAAAAAAAGTAAACTGCTGTCTTTACCCCGAACCACCTCTAACACGTATGAACAAAGCGAAATAAGTATTTTGATTGCTGAAGCAAATTTTATTTCTGGTTCTTATGTTTTTTGAGGAAAAATACGTAATTTACTTAGCACAGATCAGTATTTGTTTGATTGTGCATAGGTATTTTGTGGTGTACCATTATAAAAAACGATACGTGGAATCACCAAGAATCGAACCTGCAAACTAGAGCAGTAAGAAAGAAACGCAAGCCACAATTGGCAGACTAAAATATAACAAGTAGTTACAAACATGACCGATAAGCCTACATTCCTCAAAGTTGGTGCTAATTAGCCCTTAAAGTGAAAGTCGTTTACGTAACCTAGGAATATTAAATTGTAATATTGATTTAGACGTATTATACACGATATATACTAAAGGAAAGTCAGCTTGCTAAGTAGTATGCCATGTGCAGTTTATGACAATTCATATATCTGTAAACATGATATTTGCATTATATGTGTCTAGTAATAAAAGAGTTAATCGAATTTATAAGCATCCGGAGACACTTAAAGGTTCTCATATCATACATGTTTCCTTTCTTATCTTGTCCTCATTCTGACGTCGAGACAAGCGAAAGAGGAGAGTTCCAAATGGGTCACTCATAATCGAGAGAAGCAGAGCAAATAAAACCGATTAAAATACTCTAATGTCAACAGATTGAAACAAAATATTAACACAAAGTACTAACTACAATTGAACGTGTAGAAGGAATAATGAAATTATATAAATAAATGCTGAAAAGGACGTTGCTGTAAGTAAACCATTTATAATCTCCCGTTGAAATTGCAAAAAATTACTTGCCTAAAATATTCAGAAGGCACGGGATTTTAATATAACTTCACTATAATATGCCGTAAACGATTAAAATAATCAAACATTTTTGAAGAAATAACAGAAAACACGCATTATAATTAAATTTTGGGTATAAAATATTAGTTAACTCCATATTTCCCCAATTTATTTTAAATGTATGATATCCCTACATTCCACTGAATGGTTGTGAACGCTATATATGTTCTTCAAGCAACAAAAATACCGTTTTCTCAATTTATATGAGCATGCATTAAGCCCTTAGCTAATTCAACAGTAATAATAGTATTATCCATCCATTTCTTCAAGTTTAAGAATTAAAAACACCTTTCTTCGAGATTTTTCATGTACATTGCTGAAATAAAATAATGAAAATGTAATTATAATATAATGAAGCGGCCAACTATATATTTCTAATTAAAGATATTTTTGACATTTTTTAACAATAAAAAAAAAATATCGGGTCACTGGATGATGTAAAAGATTTATTTGCACACTTGGAAATACCAAACACATTGACTGCGTATAAACATTAAACTGAAATTATTGAAAGACTTCAGAAGAATCCAATAAAACGTACAATCAGGCTTCCAGCACAAGCGTAGGAATAATTATTTTTGAAAGTTTACCAAAAGTTAGAATGAGACGCAAACAAACAAAACATGTATATTTTTAGGAAGTTTGGCTTGAAATAATAAAGAGAACTGGGATTTGCTAGCAGTTACAATAGTCCTGGAGGAAAAATAGTAGTTAATTTTCTGGATAATTTTGATGTTGCATACACGTAATTTCTCATTTGTCTTTAAGTCATTATAACTTAATAAATGTTGCATTTAAAATTAAGACTGCAAAAGTATTTTTCGGTTCTTTACTTCAGTGAGGCTAATTTTCTTTTAGCAACATGTTGGATTGCTGGTTACGTAATTTAAAGTTTATTTTGGTGCACTGAAAGGTCAATTAATTTTGAAATATGACAAGTTCTCTTCTAGTTTTGAAATTTTATTGTAAACCATAATAGTGGGCTGTCGGAAATGATAAGTTATATACAAATCACATACTTTGGTATGAATTCTGCTGTAATATGCATGTAACATACGAAGTGTAAAATGGAGGCAGTTAAATACGTGAACTGTACTTACAATATATAAAAGTATAAGAAATTCGTGCACCATTTAATTTAATTTGGTATAAGAGCAAGAAGTGCGTGTTTAACAAGCCTAAGAGCAAATAAAGTGTTTGTTTAACAGTTATGATACAAACAAATTCCTTTTAATAATCGTAAGGAAATATATATTTAAAATCTTACTCTCGCCTTCCGTCCATCTCTAGCTCATTGTCCAATGCAAGGACCTTGTAATGATACTCACGTATTGTAACGAGCCACGCTTGGCTGCGCGCAGGAGATACGACGAGCCACGCTCTCTACCGCTCCCCTCCTAGGTGCATCAGGCTGTTCCTCCTCTTCGCCTTGCTCTGATGCCATGGTCTGCCTGGGAGGCGAGTAGCGACCATGGTCATATAGTTAGGTCTGGCAACTGCCTATCTTTTGCAATGCTTGGCCGCGTGCGCTTAGTGAAGCTCGCGGCGGCTTGCGAACTACGAGCGCTAGTAGTAGGTTGACCCATCGTCTGCATTGTTATTGATAGGCGTTTCGGACATTCTCGGTTACTACAATTTATAGAGTTTTGGAAATAACTTGTCGTATTTACAAGAAGAAATTCGTTATATTGAGGTGATTTTGACACTGTTGAAATCATTATCTTTGTCTTATTTAGCGAACAATTCAAAATGACAAGTATGCCTCGCGCCTGTATGCTACGAGGCTTCAAGGAATGTTATTTGGCTCAAAAACTTTAAATTACTCGTTATTTCATAGTTCCAAAGGACCCCGTTAAAATACAATGAAGTGGCAGTCGAAGATGATATGTTACGATTTATAACCAAAGTGTGGAAGGCAATGTTTACCATATGCCCAAAGGTAGTTCACAAGCGATTTAAATTTAAGCTGAAATAAATTTTGTTTGCAATTTTACTTTACCCAGCTGTTAAATCAATTTCATTATTTGTGCACTTCCATTCTTAATTATAATTATCAAAATATTATGAAAGGTGCAAGTGCTCACTTCAACCCCCCCCCCCCCTT
>PNEQ01066661.1:0-10731 GCA_003012365.1 Medauroidea extradentata | reverse complement strand
ATATATATATATATATATATATATATATATATATATATATATATATATATATATATATATATATATATATATATATATATATATATATATATATATATGGAAGCTGCAATGATTTAAGTGAAAAAAAAAGTGTAACTACTAATGCCCTTTTGTACATATGACATGAGACAAGTTCAATAAAATAATTGTATTAATTAAAACACTGTCATGAACATGTAAGTTCTGGTAAGCTTAGCTAGTTAATCTTGTTTTTTTTTTAACACACCAGCTTATCTGGAGTGACACAGTTCTGCATTGCCGACATAGATCACGTATCACTCAAAATAACTTACGAACGTTGCAAAATTCTAAAGAAACACTTAACTTCTCTGATGTACGTCAATATTATTGTATGAGGCAGATGTAGGTTTAAGGATTTTTACGGTACAATTTTCATAAACACACATTCTTGCGAATTACTCCATCCAATTTTTTTTGCATAGAAGATGTTCTGATATCGCTTCAAGCCGGAGATATTTAAATCCTGAGAGCAAAAGGTCCAGCAAAGGAAATTCGTAGCAGATAACTTTCAGATTCGTCACATCTACCAATTGTTTAAAGAATATCTCATACCTTATTCTCTGTTTTCCTAAATGGTAAAGCTACACCTTAGGTAATTATATTCAAGTATCCCACGCGAGGACGAAGCATTAATTGAATTTCTCGTTATATTAAATCTCATCCTCTTTCTTGGGCTATTTAGAAAGACAATTGATTGTATTACTTATGAACTGTAGACTGTTTTGCATTCATAGTTAAACGCGTATGTTTCTCAACGTCTTGAATAACCTATATCGTAGCTCTAAAAAATCACACAGAGTCATTGCTCTGAGACAAGCCGATATTGGCCATCCTACTCTAAAAACAGAATTTATTTAGTGAGGGGTATTTTCCACCTAATTTCGTCAAAACCTAAATACACTCAAATTAGTATTAATAATGCTTGCTTGAAGAAATCGTCGTTGAAGAGTTTTAATGTTGTTTGGATGAATTATGGGTGTAAACACTACAATACCCACTGAAGATATTTTGCCCGTTGGAAACTCAAAATAAAACGACAGATAAAGGTGACTCTGCAGCATGTAACTAGTGCCCCATCGCTCTTACGTGCAAGCCACTGCGCCACTGAGTTGAAACGCAGATTTTCAGTCGTAGCGCTGAAAATACCGACTTTAAGTTGTGAATCTGTCATTTTACTGTCGAAAAGATCTTCTAAAGTACTTTGTTTCTTATCAATTTGGGAACTATATCTTGAGATATAATAATGAAAAAAATATACGTATTCAATTCTTTTAAAGGGTTCACAAAGAATTTTTCAAACGCGAGTAATGTTTTAAAGAGCCCAACAACATTATTCTTTGTTTTACTTCCCTCCGCCAGCCAATGGGAATGTGGAAAATAGTTTCCCGAAAAAAGGAAAATTCGAACTCCTCACCAAGTGCAACAACGTTCGACAAGCAGCCGTTGAGAAATGTACAAACTTTGAAAAGTAGACATTAATTGGAGTCGACGTTAACCACTACATTTATAAGTCAAGCTTAGTTCTTAATCAAATGGTTTAGTAAAATAATACATCACTTACACTTAACTATCGTACTCAAGTAATTTGTAATCTCATTATTCCTGTTGACGCCGACGTTTTTCGTCAATGTTGTGAAACATTCCTCGGACAATGAATACGCGGAAAGTGCTAATTACTTGTTTCGAATTAGAATGCTTGCATCATAATGTAAATATTTTTTTTTGGAACAGCAGTACGGTACGCCCAAAATATAAAACATTATATGATAACTTTATAACACATCTCCACTTTACGTTTGGTATACTGCTAAAATTATATGATTGTCCTTCTAACGCAAAAGCATTTTCTGTTTTGGGACCACGAAATAAAATTAAACGACATTTCGCAACTATAAGAGCTAAGTGATTGAATGTATGTAAATTGCGATGAGTGAGATTAAATAACACATAATTTGAAGGTTCTAAAGTGAAACACTTAAATCATGCTTACAAGTTTCTCGTTTTGTCAGCAGTAGTTATACATATGACATAACTTCCATAGAAACAATACCGTTTCATTAATCTCCAGTTGATGCTGTTGTTCCTCACAGAGCAGAGTGCCTTCACTAGTGTTGTTCTGAGGATTTTCCTGGCAACATAAACAAACAATGGATCAGTTATATGCAGTTTATTACGTATTTTAAAATGGTTTAGAAGATATATACATTTTATTACGTATTTTAACATTGTTTAGAATCTAGTTTTATTTTAAACACTGCGCAAAATATTAACACATTTGTATTAATTTTAAAATTATTTTCAGCAATTTAATCTGCTTATAGTGTAACATAACTGAAAGTGATGTACGAATTTAAAATTCGGATTATCATACAAACTGTTCTAACTGAATTTCCACATTTTTCTTAGTTTCGCATTAAGTAGCTGTGAAAAGTGAATAAAATGCTCAAATGTAGTGAACAAATTTAGTGTGATATTTTTGCAAATTACTAAAACCCTGATGATGTGTACACTTCATTAATTCACTAAAGTAGGCTCCTCCTGGAAGAAAATAATATTCTAAGGAATACTTACGATCCGCAAATCACTATCCAGAAAACAGAAATAACTTGATACAAGCTTGTAGCAAGCTTGCCAATGCAAGCCAGTAACCTTGCAGCAAGCAAGAAATAGCAAGCCAATAAATTTGTTACAAGCCTGCTGCAAGTTGCCAAGTTTACACATTTCTAACTTGCTGCAAACTAGATTTGCAAGCTTGCTGCAAGCTTGATTTGCAAGATTGCTGCAAGCTTAATTTTCAAGCATGCAGAATAAATCAAAATTTTATTTTCTGCAACATTTTTACTATCATTCAAATTTTCATATTAAATATTGCTTGTTCATCAACTTGTGATGTTAATTAAAAAAACATTAAATTTCGGCTCATGTACAAAGATTCGAACCACTTTAACTTCGAAGCAGGTATGCTAACCACTGGACTATTGCAAATACTTAAGAGGTATAGTAATGCGATTCGGTTGTAAGAGATTGAACTTTGTTATGGAAATGCTGATGTTTGTGAATTTACTAACTACAGTAAGGTTATCAGTTTACTTGCAGTTATTCGTAATATCGGAATAGTTGTTTTAGGTAGCATATGAAACAATGTTACTTTTTAAAGTGCTTGTTCATTTACAAAGTTAAGTTTAAATCAAGTTCGATCATAATTGATGGGCACTTAGAAAATATTTCATGTATTAAGATTGCTAAGTAAAATTTCAATGCAATATCTGCTTAGTATAGGGGACTGGATGCTTGCAGCTTATAAAATGACCAGAATTGCTATGTATGTGTTATTAAAGTCAAATGCAGCTTTGTCTCAAGCTTGGTTCAGGCTTGCAGTAAGAATTCTGAGCAAGCTTGCTATAGCAAGTTGAATTAACGTGAAATGTAAATTTGCTGCAGGCTTGATTGAGGCTTGCAGCAAGTCTCGTGAGTAAGCTTGCTATGGCAAGCCAAAATCAAGTGAAATGTAAGCTGGCAAGTAGGCTTGCAGCAAGTCTCGTGAGCAAGCTTGCTATGGCAAGCCAAAATCAAGTGAAATGCAAGCTGGCGTTAGCTTACATCCTAAACAGCAGAAAAAAGCTTACCACAAGCTTGCTGCAAGCTTATCCAGGCAAACCAGCAACTTTGCAACAAGTGTGTCACGACAAGCCTGAAAGCTTGCTGCAAGTTG
The DNA here is from genome assembly GCA_003012365.1 of Medauroidea extradentata. NCBI lineage: Eukaryota > Metazoa > Arthropoda > Insecta > Phasmatodea > Phasmatidae > Medauroidea > Medauroidea extradentata. The sequence continues at coordinate 6,959 of PNEQ01066661.1, read as the reverse complement.
CCTAGTTGACACTTTTTTAAATTGTTGCAAGCTTACATACTAAACTTCTTTTAAGGTAAACGTGTAAGCCATCAAGCTTAACACAAGCTTGCTAGAAATTTAACTGCAAGCATTTTTCTTAAATACACTTGCAGAAAGCCTGCAAGCTAAAAAATACTTATGCCAGCATACAAGCTTAAGTCAAATGTTAGGCTTGCAGTAAGCTAACATGTTGTGTAGGAAGTGAGTGAGAGGTTTTGGTCAGCGCTTAACATCGAGGTCTTTAGCGTTGGTGAGGTGTGACGTGAGGTGAGTATGGAGCAGTGCCGGAATACAGGGGCGGGGGGGGGGGGTAGATCCCCGAGAAAACCAGCCAACATATGGCATCGTCCAGCATGATTCCCACATGTGAAAACCCAGAGACCGGCCCCGCTAGGAATCGAACCCGGAACGCCTTGGTGGGAGGCGAGCGCTCTAGCCACTGCATCAACTGCGGTTCCTCTGAGAGAAGAGTATATACGTGTATGATGTTCATAAAGCAGAAGGACAGAAACAGTTAGGAAAGAATCACACATAATTAATACACTATTGTTACCCTATGTGTGTGACTTATTTAGGAAATCTCCTATGTGACACAGCTAAACTAAAACACAATTAAATAAGAATGTTTTTGGTTTTACCGGTTCACTCTTGCAGGCTCGTTCATATTCTTCTGCTTCTTGGGACGCCATCTGAAAGCAGTTAAAACCAGAAGTTACGAGCACAAATGACAAGCTTCTTTCTTCAAAGCGGGTGCAAATACACCCTAAAATAAAGATTATTTATGAAATATACGAGTAGCCAGCCTAATGAAATTGAGGAAATAATTTTCTGAGATATCGTTATTTCATAATGATAAAAAAATAGCCGAAGTTTTCAAAATATTACAAAAGGATGAACGAGATACACCAATGTCAAGTCAGCTTTGTATGTAATATGTGGACCAAGTTAAACGAAATTCCTGAAAATATTTCATCAGATAAGTCGTAGGCTTCTATGCTAAAAATATAAAAAAAGCCATCTTGAAAATACTAACAAAGAATGAATGGAATACACATTATTCAAGTCAGATTTGTGCGTAGTAATTGTGCACCAAATTTGGTGAAATACTGTAAAATATATCCTATGGTATATGATACTACTATAAAAATCTCAAAATGGCCTCTATTTTGAAAAAATAAACACAAGATGAACGAAGTAAATGACAGGAAGGCCATCTTTGTAAGCAGTATATGTAAACCAAGTTTGGTATAGTTCTGAAAAAAAAAATAATTCTAAGTTATGTGATACTTCGCTAAAAAATTTAAAAATGGCCGCCATTTTAAAAATGAACTCTGGATGAACAGATTACACAATATTCAAGTTAGCTTTGTATGTAGTAAGATATGTACCAAAATTCGTGAAATTCTGAAAAAATATTTCCTGAGATACGTACTACTATGCTAAAAATATAAAAAGTGCTGCCATTTTAAAAATATGGAAACTGTATGAATGAAATATGCAAAAGTAAAGTCAGATTTGTGTGCAGTATATGTGTACAAACATTGGTAAAATTCTGAAAAGTATTTCGTTAGATAGGTATGTGATAGGCCCTACTATGCTAAAAATATAAAAATTGGCCACCATTTTGAAAATAATAACACTGAATGAACGAAATACACAAACGTCAAGCCAGATTTGTATGTATTATTTGTGTACAAAATTTGGTGAAATTATGAAACATTTTTCCTAAGATATGTTATACTTGCTGAAAACATAATGGTTGTCATTTTGAAAATACGGAGACAGGATGAACGAAATGCGTAAAAGTCAAGTCAGTTTTGCATGTAGTATATGTGTATCAAGTTTTATGAGATTATGAAAAAAATATTTCCTAAGATAAGTTATACTATGCTAAAAATTTAAAAAATGGCCACCATTTTGAAAATATGAAAACAGAATGGATGAAATACACAAAAGTCAAGTCAGCTTTGTACGTAATATGTGTGAGTGAAATTTGATGAAATTATAAAGAACGGTTTCTTATGTATATAGCTTTAATGAAAAATGTTAAAATGGCCGCCTTTTTGGAAAGGGCGTTAACGATATATATAAAAGTCAAGTCGTATTACTAAGTACAATATGTGTACAACGTTTGATGAAATTCGGTCTAATGGTTCAGAAGTTTTTAGGGGGGAGCACACACATACCTACACACACACACACACAAACATAAGGCAACTTTTTCCTTCGGAAATAGGCTAAAAACACACAGCTAACGAATAAAACTAGAGAAAATATGTATTGCTTATTAAATACGCTGAATTTGTTTAAGCGTGTTCAAGTGCGATAAAATAATAATTTTGTATTTATTTGAAATAGTGTTAGTTTTATAGACGATACTTGTGAGTATAGTTTCCTCTTACAAACGTAAGTGAAATGAGTCACTGGGAAATAACATACCATGGGCTACGTAATAAAGCATTTTGGAAATATCCAATGAACTAATTTTATATTTAAAAAAAACCGTGGGATTTGCAATTTATTTCTGCACTTTTATAATCGTTTAAAAAAACTCAAAATATTACGTTGTGGGTTTCAAACTGTTTTATGGCATATCACGTGGGGTGTTAGTTCACAGTGAATTATTTCATTTAAGTAGATCAATTTGCTATTTGCATGGCAGCGTAACAAGCACATTTTGACTATGACGCACTGTTATGAGAAAACTATGAGAGTTAAAATTGATTTGTAAGAGGAAACTGTAGTCACAAGTATCGTCTACAAAACTAATACTATTTTGTAAAAATATAAAATGATGATTTTATTGCACTTGAACACCCTTAAAGACTTGAACACATGGCCGTTATTCAGCAGGTTGTGTAAAATTGCCTCACAAGTTTACTGGAAATATTTAGACAATGTTCATATTAGTGACAATGATAGTTGTGCAGTTTCAAGTCCACATTTAATGACACAGAGTTTTTGTAGCCTACTACGCCTTTATACATTTGCTGTACCAGTAGGCATCGTTAAAAAAAAAAAAAAAAGATAACCTAATTTACTATTTTTTTCTTAAAGAAAAACGATTTTACTGTGTGATAGCACGAAAGTCCAGTAGGTTCCATCGCAGGATTAAGAATTACTGGTTGATCCCTACATTTCGAAAAAATATTACTTCGTAAGTGAAGGTGATTAGTTGTAATTACATATATTATACATTAGTGTATGACGTTGCCTAAGGTTCGGTGGTTGGTAAGTTTAAAGCCAAGTGATGGTGTTTTGTTAGTAAAACAATGTCCAGAAACGCATTTTTTATTCATACTATAGACTCTGGAATGGGAAGGGGGAAGACATATAGATAAATAACCTGCAACACAGACAAGGTATTCAGTATAGGTTCAACCTATTATTAGTGCACAATTAAGGGTCGTTTTTGCAGCAGTTACGTTTCGCAAAAGTTAAATCTACCAAGTAGCACCTCGGTAGAGTACATGGTCAACAATTCGCTGTGTACGTTCGGAATACATCTGCTTATTTCACATAGTTCTACGTGAATAACCAGGTTTTCCATATGTTGGTCGGTCGCAGCCGTTTTTACACATGTTAGTAGTAACGTCCTTTAAAGAGTGTGTGGTAGATAAATAAATGCTGAAAACATAATTGATTTTTGTGGTTTTTTAAGTCAATATGGATAAAATACTCATTGATAATCCTAGATAATGGTATTTGCCAACTTTATGAGTAAATATTTATCCATTATTATTAATTCTTTACGCGTGATCTCTTGCGCCGCAGTTAAATGCACGAGGTTCCGACGTCAGAGATTGTGCCTCAGAAGTTTGTAACACTGGACGCAGTTTTGTTTAAAACGCTGGCTAAAACTGTTGTCTACGATTGCTACTGTTTAATTTTCACAAATTGGCTTCAAGAAACTTACTGTTATAGATTAATGCTGTTAGTGGTGAATTATGTACCACGCCCTCTTAAGGGTGTTTGCGTGGTAAAAATTCACAATATTATATTTGCCCGACATAGTGTTAGTTTTATATACGTTACTTGTGGCTACATTTCCGACTTGTAAAAAATTTTTAGCTCTCTCAGTTTTCTCACAGCGGCATTTCAAAGTCAAACATTTGGAATAAGAAAACGCAAGTGATTTATTCGAATAAAATAATTTGCACTGAGAGTAGATATTATGGTCCATATGCTAACTTATTTAATAAATATAAATGTAATAATTTTGTCTTTTTTAAAAGTTGCCAAAAAAGAAGTAAATTGTCGTAATTTTCAGATTTTTTTTAAAGTGCAAAGGAATTACATTTAGTGTATTTAAGGTTTTTGGCATATTACCCATAATATATAATGTCAGTGTAAATAGTTTCATTTGAGTTACTCACATGGTTTTTGTTATTCCTGTGTTCCTGTAACCGACAATTTTTGACTTGGTCACGTCACAGTGGGAAGACTACACGAGCTAAATAATTTCTACAAGCGGAAAATGCAGTTACAAGTAACGTGTATAAAATGAACACTATGACGTTCAAATATAGAATTATGAATGTTTACCACGTGAACAGCCTTAAATACAAAACGTATTAAATGTTTCCTAACTTGTTTCTACTCTTGTTTACCTCATTCATGTCTTTCGCAATCCGTACCGCCTTCATTCGTCAAAGACCCTAGCTTGTAAACAAAGTATTTCTGGACATGGGTTGTGGTCACGTGGTGTCCAACCACATGTACCACTGAGCCATGAATGTTACTTACTTACACCTGGTATAAGTAGTACTTACCGAATCATGTGTTACTGTGAGAGCCAGTGTGGCCACCACCACGGCAACGAAACATTACTTAGTCATTGCACGTAAGTTCCTGTAATCAATCGTGAGCACAAATACACACTACATAACTTGACTGGGTTTACATATTTATTTCACAATCACAACAAAAAAGGAGATGTAATTATACTTATAACAGTTACAGTTTTATACAGCTAACAAAAAGAGTACAATATATAACAAACTTTGACCATTCTCTTTACATTAAAGTAACATGTTTCCATCTTTTAAAATGAACACACCTACATGAGTGACCACTGTTAAATTACAAAGGTTTATTCCGATTCTTTAAAACTTGTCTTTTTTACACGTATTACCTGCTGAAAATTAAAAAAAAAACACGGTAATGTATAACTACACGAGTTATATAGGTATTTGTAGAAATACGTATTTACGGTCTATATTTATAAATATATAACAGCATTTTCGGCTGTAATTTTTTTTAAAATTATGATCTGCGTTTTGTACGATTACATTGGTAAATATTAATCAAAGAAATATGACATTTTTATATTTTATGTTAAGCATACCATGCAACAGGAAAATAATTAAAATTTGGACAACACTACTTATATTAATAATAGTAACACAATTTTACTCTTTACGCGGCATTTTTCTGAACACTTTGTTGTATAGGGAGCCAAAAAATATTTCCTTCATAAATATCACTGTGAGACATTTCATCAAATTAGTTTCCTGGTAATTCAATATAAACTTAAAGAGAAGTTCGGTTAGAAACACCACGCAGTTTGAAACTCGTTGAAGACCCGTTAAGGTAATCCCATGCTCAAATATATTCAAAATTTCTAAAATCATGAGAAAATAAATTAAATTACAATGTGAGAAATACCATACTTAATAAAAATCTGAAGAGATCATGAGTGAAATATGATATCACATTTAACTCGGCCAGTACCAGAACACTACAAGTTATCCGGAAAAACCTGTTGATTTTCCTGTCATAATTTAATACGTTGTTAAGTATTCCATTTTTATACATATACATTTAGTAAACCATAGCAAAATGGTTTCACTAACTTGATCAATTTTAGGTATACTGAAATAGGGAGAGTTTTAAATGAAAACAAGTTCCTTTGGAAATTATATATTATTTACGAAACGGACAAAACACTTTAGTCACTAAAATAAATAATGGAAACACGTTTTATAAGGGGATAGTTACACATATCGCCATTGGCACTCCCATTATCTGATATGGTTGGTTTTTATGAATTGTGTTTAAAACTGCAAATATTCGAACATGTTTTGATTAGTGGGCAGAACATTCCTGAATAAAAACAAAAATAAGTGTGACGCTAGAAATATGTTTCGGTGTATTTACATGTTTACGTGCAAATAACTTTGCCCCAGCTTGTTTCAGTGTCTTATGTGCACGACTGTAGTTCTGCTTCGTGGTCTATGATTGGATGTTAACTCTCTGTGTCTTGGTGATTTACCCGCCAATAACAGATATGTGGCGCCTTTCCCTGTGATCTGTGTATGTATAAAGTAAGTTTACGCCAAGGTTCGACAGATTTTTAACAATAATTTATGAAACAAGAAAAGTGTACTGAATGTAACAACAAATTAAAAAAATATGTTTAACAGCCCGTGTCACTAATTTCGATGACTTTTTCTTAATTGCTTCCTAATTTAAAATTTAGCAAGATTTAATTGAAAATGTTTCAATAGGGACGCAGCTAATTAGTTTACCTTTCATTTCATACATTGTAGTCGAAAATATGAATCGTAACTATTAAGTAATTAAGGTAATTTAAATTTTAAGACAAAAATTCTCTATCACCGAATAATAAATCCTAAACAACTCCCAGCACTAATTTCATCCTATAATACGCGCCTAAGAGTAAAATGTAATCTATATATATAAAAATGAAAGGTGACTGACTGACTGACTGACTGATTGACTGACTGACTGACATATCAAACTGCAGCCCAAACCACTGGACCTAGAATCGTGAAATTTTTGTGGGGGTTCCCTTCAGGTCGTAGGCGAGCACTAAGAAGGGATTTTTCGAAATTCGACCTCTAAGGGGGTGAAAAGGGGTGAAATGTGTTTCCGAAGAAACGTCGATAGAGCTCGAACCCGACGGCCTATCATCG
>PNEQ01066660.1:0-10731 GCA_003012365.1 Medauroidea extradentata | reverse complement strand
TAAAAAAAAGGTATTGTAGTAAAAAAAATTTCCAACATTTCTATGTAACAGTTTTGTGATGTGTACTCTATTTAAAAATTAAAATCTATCAAATACCATACAAATAGACCCGTGGCATTAAAATGTGCATTTTTTAAAATAGCTTTGTTTTTTCATGGAAAATTAATAAATTTAAAATTCCCGCCATTAGTTTACGGAGGTGCCATGTGGAGCGCTAGCATCGCGTAGTTTTTTTCGTTAGTTTCACGAGTGACCACTGGGAGCGCTAGGTGCAACTACTAGTACGAAAAAAAAAAATCTTTGAGTTGCTCATCTTTCTGTTAGGTACATAATCTTTGGCTACTATTAGTTCATGACCAGTCGCAAGGCGCCACAATCGCTAGGCGTACTCGGTCAAAGATGTTAACATAGGAGATACCAATCTAGTAACACCTTATTTTTTCTATGGTATAAGGCTTAAGATTTTTATTCAAGTTATTGTTAATCAAGTAAGTAGAAATTATTCAATATTTATGTATTTAGTTCAACATAGGAAGTCAGTGTATAGGTGCGGGTTTCGACCGTGCCAACCTTTCAAATAAGTCATTTCTCCGTAGTTAAGGAAAACTATGCTAGAAGTCAGGAAAATAAAAAAATAAAAAAAACATGTATTATGAGTGGAGACCAGAACAATTCGTGGCTTCACTGACCAGTAGGCTAGTCTCCAAGAATATCTGTCTACTCCAGCAGACTTCAACTGCTCATAGGCTGCTATTTGTCACATTGACATCACACAACTTTGCGTCCGTTTTATTGATTATTTATTAGAGTCTAAGTGTCATCGTCCGCTTAGTTGCTTCTTTTGTCTAAGTGCCATCCAGGATGTGTCGAATAAATCAACCACGTAAACCTATACAGGTGTCTGAATTCTAACTTGTGTCCAATATAAAAGGGCAATTTTTCAGGTCCCGACTTATTTGCGAGTTCGCCAAGGGAGTATTTTCGCAGTGAATTGTGCTGCTTTCGGTGAGAGGTCAAATTTATTCTGGCGCTAATAGAGCTATCTATCTTCAGGTGAAAAACTGAGTATTGCCGAAGATCGAAGATTTCACCATCGCGCAAGCATAAATTTGACGTAGATTAAGGAAAGGAAAAATTCGCCCTTTGTATGACCCGCTGTTAGGATCCATTTCCCTATGTATACTCAAGCCCCGTCTATTTGTTCTTTGTAAGGGTGACAATAATTTTGCACCAATTTTTTTCAGTGCTTAACGTGAACACTTGCAGATCTGCTTCATTGTTATTGGCAGCGTGTATTTTTGCAGACATGTCTATTATTTGGTTGTGTCAACCAGAGAAAAGTTACTGAGACCTATGGAAATGAAATAATTTGAACTGAAAATCAGTATCGTGGGCTTCTTCAAGATAAGTAACTTATGAAAAAATTACATTGAAATTTTTTGTATTAAAAAATTGCAGAATATTGGTAACTTTTATTTAAAATTCAGCTACTTAAAAAAACATATAAAAATCAAATCTGTTACCATACATAACTTGGCGTAACCCGGCACAATGTTATTCAGTGTTATTTATATCATTTCTGTAGGTCAGTGGGTTTCTTTTCTAGTATAAAACCGTTTTATACCAATTTGGATTCTGACATATCATTATGTAAAGAATTATGAAAGCTAAAATATTTTCATTATTGTAAAAATTGTTACCTACAGTATATGTCTACCAAATAATCGCCTCTCGAACAAACACGCACAAAAAAAAAATCAAATTTTTTGTGAACCGCTCCACTATTTTTCTGTATTCCTTAGGTCCCTATTTACAATTTTTTTTGTAATATTATTGTCTAAGTCTAAACAGTGACCAGATAATGTCAAATCGTTATAAATATATATTAAAATGGGTTTTGCTATGTAGCATTATGATTTGAAAGGAAAAAACATAAGAATTGTTGTTAATTTTCGACTAAAATAAAATTTCCTTTAAGATAATAAGAAACCAAAGTTAACAACTTTTTTTGCCTTGAATTTCTATGCTACAAAGAAAAGTCAATTTCCAACATATACATGTGGCGATTTTGCGATATTTCTTCTTTTTTCAGGCTTAAAAACCAACACTTAAAAAAAAACGTAAATAAAAAAATTCGTGGTTTTATGTAGCACCGTAAAGTGCGGTGAAAAGGGTTGCTGCGGTAAATAAGGACAAAGTTAAAAACAAACTCCTCGTTTAGGTCTCTATCTTAAATAAAATCACTTATTTTACTGAAACTGTGTATACAAATTTGTCCTTTTTACCCGAGCGTCACTCACTATTCACCTCATTTTACGGTACGTCAAAATATATTAAAACACCCCGGCTTCGATTTACATTTTCTTTTTATAAATTTCAAGTTAAGAAGAATCCATAGGCATTATAATTGAAGTATATAAGGGCAAGCGAGGAGCAGAAAAAAAACGGTAATGGCTTTAGAGCTCAGTTAATGCTGAGTTTTTTCCCCTATTGCAATTAATGATAATTTATACGTTTCAGGGACAAAGCTCAATTATTTCGTAAGCCATCTGTCATAAATATTATATTTTAACTTTCATATTAATGTGTTGGTGGTATTTTTATTTAAAATATAAAGAAACGTGAAACGTATTTAATTAACACTTTTATTATTTGTTATCTCAACTTAGAAATATTCCCTTTCATTTATTTTCCTACTTTCACTGTGTGATAAATTAGTTTGTTTATTTAACAATTTTTCCTTGAAGATTAAGTGACATTCTCCGAGTATAAGTAAATCAAATTTTATTTTTCTCGTTTAATATAAAGTTTTGGTCATAATGAGCTACTATCGAGCCTTACATTCATACCTCTTGTAGAAGATGCGCTAATTAATATCCCGAATTCAGGAAGACATATTCTTGACTATCATACTTTTTGTAGACAGACGAATGACTGTCTCCCGCGTGATTTGTCAATGGTCATAATACTGCTAAATACAGTTTTCCTTTAAATATTAGCTGTTTCTTGAGTGTATATACGCTAAAGTTATTTAAATTAGCGGCGTATTTTGTAAAGTTTCTTTATATTATTTTAATTTTTAAATTTTTTGTGTGCGAGTACCTTTAACTACGTCTTTCTGTACCCTAAGCGCCCAAGTATTTTCAATTACATGGATCTACTTTGTTGTGAATACAATAGTGTGTTAGCCAGTTAGTGGGCAAGGAGACTAAAATGGTGCTGGCATGTACTTGTCAATTGCTACGTCAAAATAAATGCTATCAACAAAGCGATCTCATAAAACGCAATTCGATGAGTTGAAGAGAACATGCGTTTGAAAGGTTAAATTTTATTTTCACATGTTCCCGTTGCCTTTATTTTTGTTATAAGTAAAACTTGTCATAATAATCCGTTCAATTACTACAAAATATAATAAAACAGTTTGTCGTAACTCGTTACTGTCCTACCGATCCTTGCCAGCTGTGACACTAACATTTGTGCAGCCGCAGGTAATTACTTTTTGAAAGTTAACTATCACCAGTATCCGATAAACCACTAACCACGTGTATCTGAACTAGAGAAATATGAAACAATCTGTGATCGTAGAGTGAATCTCGTACCATACTAGACATAATAATTAGTTTTAAGTTAGTGCTAGTGTCATCCGTAGTGTGGATTTGCTGCATTGTTTCAAAACAGCCGTATGTGGAAGGTCTTTATGTGGTGATGAGTGGCCAAGGGTGGGAAAAGATATGGAATAGACATGGGACGGGATACGCCTACTTGTGCGCAGAGCCTGATTAACGTATCAAAGGACGCTCTGTCGTAGTTCGGAGTTCGATTTGCATACACCAGGCACTCCCTGCATGCAAGACGATGACCGCCACCAGTGGCGGTAATTTATAAGACGTCGTAAAGGGCGCAAGAGGTAGAGAAAATAACATTTTGTTAAAATGAACGATCAACTTGTATGAATTGCCTGTGTTAAATATCAAGAGTCATGTAAAGGATTGCACAAATATCTAGACTTTATTACTTTTATTTCACAATATATAGATTCCTTAATTATATCCGCAATCAACATTTTTAGTATTCTAGAAACAAACAGTAACGTACATACACACAATAACAGAATTTTAAATGCCATTCATGTAACAACAGTATAATAATGTATCAGCAAGGTGTCCAGTATTCAGGAAGCAATCTATTTAACGCCTTGTCAATTTCACCAAAAGTTTTAAATAAAACTGACATAAAAGGTAAAGTTTAAATATTCGTCATTTAAAATGTATTTTATAGACTTGATGACTTTTACAATTATAACAGTCAATAATAATTGTCGAGTGTGTATATTATATTGTGTAAATATATATAATATGCATATTGCAATCATATTATGCAACATTTAAATGAAATCTTGTTAAATGTTTCTTTTTTAAATAGTTTTATAATTTTGTGATATAATTTATATTTTCGCATATATCAACAAGGATTTGTGGATGAGTGGAAAAAATAAGAATACTGGTAGCGTACAGAATTGAGAGTATTAGAAAATATTTTAGAGACAGTAAAGATATTTTACTGATCGGTGCAACACTATTTAAGCATACACGTTGTTCCGTACCAACATCTACTGAAAAGTTTTTATTCCAAACAATTTTGTCATCAAAATAGGGCCGTTCAAGAATTACGAAAGAAACACAGAAATTGAACCTTGGAGTATTCACGATATGCTCTTAATAAAATAATTGGTGCATAGTAGGAGTTAGGGTAATGCTTGAACATTAAGAAGAATCCAATTGTATGAAATATCAATTATTAAGCATATATAAAGTCTGACAAGCCAAATGTGTGGCACAAACAGATGGCTTTAACGTTACGTAGTTTTACTAGTGCGTTCGTCCGGGAATCAACGTACAACGAGCTACCTATATCTACTGGAAACTTGAAGTCCTACTGAAGAAAATATTCTTTCTCGAAACCTCCGATCCAGGCATATACATCGCACTGCAATCCTCCTGGACAAGCCGGAATATGCACATCATTCCTTCTACAGCAACGTCGGATGAACAGGACCACGGCCCCTCGGTCCAGGACAGTTCTTCCCTCGACACGTCCGGATCACTCCGCAGTTCATAAAACAGTCCCTTCTTATACCAAATATCGTACAAGGACAATATAGGAAACTCATAAGAAAAATACGAGAGGTGTTATTTAGTTCCAGCTCACACCGACATGAGCGCTGTTCCATCTGCAGCAGCACATTACTCTATGGGTAGTTTTAGTTTTATGTATTGAAATTTATTAAATGAAGTATAATCGTATTTTTAATATAATACATGCTCTTTTAGTTATTATTTTGAAAAGTTAAAGTTTAAAATATTAACAAACACAATCTCATACTATTTGTCTAAGAGAAATCTCGTCTGTAATTCATGTTAACCATAGAAAAAATGACACAAGAATAAAAATTTTTCTGGTGTTTCCAGCTCTCACCGTTGGTAACTTACCTCGCGCTTTAACAATGTTAAAAAACTGTAGTTTCCCAAATTGTCATTTTACGATATTTGCTTATACCTCTCTCTGTATCTATGCCCAGTTTCCTTGCGCAATTACACAGAGGTTATAAAATTCTCCTAGCACAGTTCAAATGTTCGCTATGCACCAATCCTACACTGCATTGCACTGAATAAGTCTATGAACATTCATTTATCCTAAATTTTAAATACCAACATAACAATTAAAATGAATTTAAGACGAACGGCCCAAAAAAAATACAAATACTGATTAAAACATAAACCTTATTCAACTGGGTTTTAAAGTTCAGTACCCGTAACATAGAGAAAATCTATATGTTGCAATATTGTATTGTATCACTAAAAAAAAAGACATATAGCAAAATAATGAGATTTTGTAATGTTGGTTGCGTTGGGAGTATACAATAATAATTTATTGGTTTGTGGACATACACCATTGCTCATGAGCGATGGCACATGTCCACAAACGTATAAGTTATTATTGTAAACTAATAGTATAACATATGTCTGCATTATTGTTGACAGTTATTTTTTAAAATCTTGATAATCTTGTGATACAAATGTAGCTCACTTGACATAAAATCCCAGAGCAATGCTGCTCATTAGGGGATCTATTGAACACGAAAACAAATAAAAGAAAATAAATACATGTTTAAAAAGGAGTTTTTTAGAACAAGTTTTTTAGTTACAATAGCTACATTCAATAAAAAAAATTTTAAATAAATTTAAGCTTAGATAAATTTTAATTGTAACAGGTTTTTCTTGTGGTCTTACTAATATGATATTGCTTAGTGATGATGCTACACATTGTTTGTCTTTCTCTAAATATATTCATGCTGTACAATTAAAATATATGTGTGAAAAAAAATTAGGCAGGATCAAAGTGGCAATATTGTTTTGAATTAAAAATTATGGTCAATATACTTCGACGGGTATTTGATACTTTCGTCCAATGAATACCATAATTAATATCTGGTGGTTATTAGACTATAAAATTTACACCTGGTATAACCTGTTAAGATATCCGCTGATTAAATATCAGCCGCGACTTTAATATTGATAATATGACATATGCTTATAACATCATCAAGCTTATGTGGCTGCTAAACTGCGTTCCAGTTAGTTAGAAATCTACAATGTATTTGGTAGATTACTAAATATGTTCTTAACACATTGTATTACAAGAATATACCTTTCAGAGGAAGGTTGTTAAATAATGTTTTGTACTGTTTCCAAGACCTTGAACATTGCTAAAAAACGCATTTTTTCACTGTTATACCTATAAATATAGTATCCAGATGTGTACAAAACTACCCAAGGGTTCTACAGTAACCTTGGCTGCATATTTGACAACATAAATTTGGATTTTCGTCATTTAAAGTCCTGTTCTGACAGTGGTATGGCATAAAATGCACATGGCAAGGTAACTCAGCAGCACGAGTCTACATTAGTGTTTGTATATGTCTCTCAAAATTTATTTTTTAACTAAGTTTATCGTGAACAGTGCCATGGTGACATATTTGTTTCGCATATTGTGTGTTTTGTGAACGGACGAATACAAATATGATATTGTATATTGCTGGCATTAGCTTATTTGAGTTTCCCTCTTTTTTAGTTGGCTGCAAATTATTTTACTCAGATTATAATAATTAATTCTTCCGGCAAGATTGTAATTACGTATATTTCATTGTTATTCAGGTACATAAATTATTCTTGAATGTTTATTTCTTGATATACAGTTTTCAACTGTTTATTCGTAGAAATTCTAAAATACGACAACCAATTTAATATAATATTATGTCATTATTTATATACGTGTTACATTTACATTTACAGTTACGTAAAATTTCTTGAGAATAATTTATTATTATTTAAATAACTGTTTGCATTGTCTGTTTATTTATTTAAGTTTTTTCGTTTTCTTTCAGAGCTTTAAGTGTTAACTATACCGGGTTTGCTTTAATGCATTAATTTCACCACGTTTCTACAGCAAGAAGCATATAAAATATAGTAAATTAATCCTTGAGCGTACCAGTTTAGTATATTGCATGTAAGAGCCATGATCAACTGTGTACGCGGTTTGAGTCGCTCTTAGTGCTCCTTCACTTCTGAGATTTAATGCGCAAAATCGCTTTAAGTGGTCAGCGCCCTAAATAACAAGTTCAACGCAAGGAAGTGGAAGAATAGCATTTTACGTTATTTTATTGAAATTCTATCGTTATAATCCCTAGTAGCAAATACAATCATTTTTCAGTTGGCCAACTGTTGGCAGAAGCGGCCAACATTCGCTAGTATGATGGCCTACTTTTGCTGGAATGGTTGTTAAACAGGCCATATCAGTAAATATGTTTGTAGTTATACTGAAATACCTAGTTTTAATGTGGGCAACTTAGTTTAAAAAGACTGGCATATTTCAGTATACGGTCCACAAGCAGACTTAGCAAACTAACCCACACGCATCTGAGTATAATAAGAATGCTTGTGGTACACTTGTGGTTAATGTGATGCCACAAGTGGCCACGGGTACATTCCGACTGTTTACTGCCTGTGGGCTGCTTATCACGATCAGATTTCCACAAGTGGACCAGTTGATGTTTGATATTTGGGGTGATGACGGAACACATCAATAAGACAGTTATTGAACGGAATTACGCAATCAAACTCATAAATGAGACAGAGGTGTGCATCATTTAGATCAAAAACTCATAAGAAAAATTTCTTAAAAAACACATAAAAAATGAAGAACAAATCATGCATGTCAATGTACTGTAATATTAGCAAAACAAGAAACAGTGCTCAAGCAAGAACCCAGCAAATACGTAGTTTTTGAGAGTTATTGATCTCCCAGATATATGACTTCTTGTACAAAATTGGCAACCATATGTGATGCGAATAACCGATTAGGAAACTTCACGTATTACATCGTTAACTAAATCACTACATGTTGGTCTTTTACACCTCCAGAAACTTGGTAATGAGGTAGATATAGGAACCTCGCTAATAACATCATTATTAATGGGTTTGAAGTAGATAAACATCGGTTAAGTAGTCACACTATTTGGAGATACAGCAGGTTACTAAGTTAAATTAACATCGAACGTCACTACTAGAATCTGAGAAGTAGAAGTTTAGCGCAGAATATCAGGGATTTCCAAACACTTCTCTCTAGGATTATTTCGCCATTGGTTTGTCATTATGAGGAAATGGTTTAAGATGACATTAAAATGACTGCACTGATATAATAATATGTATTAAATATATGAATTCGTATTTTACTATCAGAACTATACCAACAATAATATATATATATACACACATATGCATATATAATGCCAGTTAAAATTGTACTACATATCTGCGAACATTTAAGGCGTATAATATGATTTAAAGTACCTAAACTTTATAATATTTGTAGTTAAATGCCACCTTCGAATACGGCGAACTAATTACACACGCAGCCTTTTTCAAAATGGGTTTTGTGGTGACCTACGTACTTGACCTAAACAACTAGGCAACTTAAACTTTAAGTTATCTGAACTCATAATTTAAGTCTGCACTTTTTAAATTTTGCTGGAAACTGTATGTCATAGTTAACACGTTGTCAGAACGCTACACATAACTTTTCACAGTATTGTTAGAATACAGCACGAAGTGTTGCGATACGTACATAAAGTCTAGTATTCGTAGCAAATTTCGTACCTTAGTACCAAATACCAGGATTTTTTTTTTTTTCGTCTTTCCTTTTATCCAAAAACACCAGAATTTTTATCGCTAAATAAACACGAGTCAAATTTATTGATTCAATGGGAATAATAGAAGCGACTGTAAATTTTCTTCAACGTATGATATAAATTGAAATAATTTATCAGAAAACTCTTAAAACATTTTTTTAAAACAATTTTTACTGGGTGGGCACCGTTCATGACTATCGGCAAAGACTATAAGCGGGGGGGGGGGGGGGTAAGAAGCCTCGTGAGGATCCTTGTTCACCTATATCCGTAAATTTTATTGTTATAATTTTTTAAAGCAAAATTCTATATGTTTTCTCTCAATTAATTTGGGATATAAGAAACAATATATGTATGCCATCAACACTTTCCAAAATTTTTATAGCTAATCACTAGAACCACTTATCTTTGGTAATTTACAGTGAAAATAAAATCACTGATGTACTCAACCATACTTATTGATCTGGAAAATAATAAAGTAAAAATATCTAAACATTAAAAACCTTTTGGCAATTTAAATAAATTAATCCAAGAAAGTTATTTTTTCTGGTGACAAATGAATCTTGAACTAGATAAGTGGGCTTGCTTTCATTTCAAATTATTTGGTTGGTGTTATATTAATAGTATTTACTATTTGTACAAGCAGTATGCTGTAAATTTTACATATCCATACTCGTAATCAATCTATATAGGCCTATATAAAAGTGAATGTCGGTATGTTTGTTTGTAACAAAAGCGTTCCTATACCATACATCTGCTTGCGATGAAACTTTGGTGGGCTGTTAAGGCGCCACCCGCGAAAATGTCTATTAAAAAACGTTGAATGGGGGCAGAATGGTGTGCCCAAAAATCTAATGAAAAATCTGTGTAATTTTTTAAAATGTTTTATTAATGACGCTTAATTTCATTTTGGAGCATCTAAAATCTTCAAAAATTTTTCGTTTCAGAAAATGTTTTTGCAAAACCAAAATTTTTCAATAATTAATATATTTTAATGTAGTTTAACCAGTAATATTGTTATTTGTATGAAACATCTACATGATGACACAAAAAACTGGTCATAGGCCTATTCTTTAATTTATTTTTTAAGTTTTTTAAAATAATGTTTTAACATTTTAGTTTTCGGAAATATATTGTAAATATAAATATATAATTTTATGAATTATTTGAGAACATATACTAGTTTCTGCACGAATTAAAAGAGGCATTAATTCAGAAAACATGCGAAGTCGCAGGGAATAGATAGCGAAATGTAACATTTTTTAATTCCGAGAAACAAACGTTTCAGACATTCATATCTGAAGTAAATATTATTTTATTTGTTCTGCATACAACAAAAATATATTTTCCACCACCTTAGCTTTAGTGTATCAAGATTGCGCATTACAAAATTGACAAAATGAAATTAATATCCACACAGTGTTAGAGTATTACATTCCTGAATACATGAATGAGGAAACAAAACATAATGTGATGTAAATTACAAT
>PNEQ01066659.1:0-10730 GCA_003012365.1 Medauroidea extradentata | reverse complement strand
TTTCAGTATGTATGATAGTTTTCCTTGGTTGTGTGAGCCCATAATTATGCATATTTTGACTTTGACATGCCGTTATTTGAATACTATGCCAGCTAAATTTTTTCCATAAGAGGAAAATCCAGTCTTAAGTGACGTCTACAAAACTGACATAATTTCGCACTCAAATAAAATAATTAATTTCACACTTGAACAGCCTTAACCAGGGGAGGTGTACGCATCTGCTGATTAGTTGTAGCTGCTAATGGCACACTCAGGGCTCCGTAATTTCCCCTCTTACTGGCTGGGAGGGGAAATGTGGGGCGGATAACTGCACAATAGGTACCATTCCACGTCCGGTGTGCCACTCTCTCAAAACCTTTCCTATAAGCTGCGGGACCAGTATATTACCACGATAACAAATTTTTTCGAGACAAAATACACAATGGTTTCAGCTAACTATGCAATTAAGAAAATTCTCATTAATGAACTATAGCGAAATATATTCAACGTCTGGTTACATACTAAAAACAATTTAGAACAAAACTGTGCTACAGTTTTTCGATATATGCTCTCGTCTAGGAATGAAAAAGTACCAACTATAAAAGCAGCAGAAATTATGGACCATGGCTTTAAGATTAGGTTAAGTGACAAAAATGCTGTTCGCTAAGTTGAAAAGTAGTGTTGAGAATGGGGAACTGCAATAACCGTTAATATAGTTCTCTAACCAAACATAATAGAACTTCGACTAAGCGAACAGATTAATTTTTTTTAGCATTTTAACTAAAACAAACATACATAAAATCTAAACGTTGATTATTTCTAGGATGATACGTTAATTTTAAAACGTGGCAGAAAAATACAAATTAGCTGAAAATAATAATAAAAGCCACCAGGATTTATTTACTGCAAACCGCCTAGAGAATTGCACGATATATGCTGGTCCCAATTTATCCCAGGACTCTCCATTTTGAACTGGTAAAGAATGAGAGAACAGCATAATAATGCCTCATATATAGAGACGCTGATTAATCAGAGGAAAAGTGAACTGTTTGCTAGGCTTCAACACGCATTGTCCATGTCTAATGTAAAGGGACAGGAAGTTAGTGGGAAAATATATCTGCACCACTTTGTTTCAATGCCTTACGTGCACACCTGCAGATGTGCTTCGTGGTCAGTGACTGGATACCGTTAACTTTCAGCAACGTGGGTTTCTAACTGCAAATCAAAGACATGTGGTGCCGTAGTTAACCCTTTAATGATTGCCACAGTCAAATAAGTGACGTCTGTACACTAATACTCATTGCCAGTAACACTGTAGCAGGGCTGCAGGCGTGCACGTAATGCATTGAAACAATGTGGCGCCAATATCATTTCGCAAAAAATTTCTGTCAGTACTAATGTACATTAGTATTAACATTATTTGTAATACATATAATATAACTAATAAATAAAATTATTATAAATTATAATAAAATTAATATATAAATGACATTAGTATGTACTGATGAACATTAGTATTAACAAATATATATCTATATTATATAATTAATAAATTATATTACAATTAAATTTAATAAAATCAACATAGAGGTTACATTAGTAATATACTAATGTATATTATTATTGACATTACGTAATATATATAATAAAATTAATAAATTAAATTATAATAAAATATATTAAATAAATATATAGGTTACATTAATAAGTAGTAACGTACACTGGTACATTACTAAAGTGTATTAGTAATGCACTTCTTTCTTTATTGGAGTGTCACCATCTGACTGGGCCAATGTTAACTCCAGTGCGCTGCTACTGGATATTTGTGATTGGTCTTTGAAAAACTACATAACCACTCTCAAATAATACAAGGCGCCATCCCACCACCACAATTGGGGGTTCTTGCGATCGCTGGGGGTAACTATTTTATGGTAGATCAGCAAAAAAAAAAAATCTGCAAAACTTTGCTGGGCACAGAAAAAAAAAAATTGTGGTCACCAAATTTTTTTGGTGAGGTTCATGGTAAGAAAATATTTTGAGGTGTCCACGAATCTATTTGTTTTAGTAAAACCCTGATTTACGGGGACCAACATCAAAGTCAACATCGAGATTGCAAACCGCCAAGATTTGAACCCGGAACGCCGAGGTATTAGATCACTATACCGCTGAGTCTCCACAGGCATATGGAATAATCACCATACGAACGAAGTAAAAAAATCGATACATATCTAATTTTAGAAACGACTTTAACGAGAGAGGTTTAAATTTGATAAATCCTTTTTTAACGTCTACTCTAAACGAGCTAGTTTAGTACAGAAACGGTTGATGTAGTAGTTAAAAAGTTAAATAAAAAACCTTTCACATGTTGCCAGGGTCGGGAGCGATTAATTCTGAAACTTGTACGGAATAGAGGGTGCGGTGGCCGAATGGCGATTCGTGTTTGGTTTCCGGTGAGTCGGTCCCTGAATTTTCGCATGTGGGAATCGATGCTACTGGTCGGCGGATTTTCTCCTGGATTTCCCGTTTTCCCCCGCCCTCTCGTTCCGGCACTGCTCAATACTCACATCAAGTAAACCTTCATCTCCGATAAAAGAGCTCGATGTTAAGCGCTGACCAAAATCTCTCTTTCAGTCGTACGGAGTAATTGAGACGTCATTGAAAATACACGAACGAATTATTTAAGTCGAGTGAAACGCAATTTTTAGACTTTCAAGAAAATTGTAAATGTTCAAGTTGCATTACAGGAAATAGTTGATTGTGCTAGATTTTTCATTCCGCTACTCGCACAGAATGCAATATTTCTTGTGACCTTGCTATATTATCATCTCTTAAGAACCCAGATACGCGAGGTTTACATGGATCATACCATTTAAGGTCCCTATGTGTTCCATTCTTTCAGTCATTCTCCCTGTCTTTGGTCGAAATTTATCGTACCATCATTGTTTGTCACAAATATCAAATATAAATGTCTAGTAAAATAGGTACTGATTATACTTTCCACAATATTTGACGCCTAGAGTAACTATGAAAAAATATTTTTTGGTGGTTAATGGCTGTTTGGACATCCATTAACTGTGCGCACTTTAACATGAATTGCCTATATCAACGTTGTTACGTTGCAACACTCTAAAACACGTTTTTTTAAATTTTATTTTACAAAGAAAAGTACTGTAATCCTAGTCTCCAAATAATTAATTTCTACAACTACGAAGGTTGTTATTGTTAAAAGAACCGGAGTATTTGTTTGTAGCATTAGAACTTATAGCCTTGCGTTTCTACTTACGATATAGGTGAGTCATGGTAAATGAGCACTTTTGAAACCCTAGCTATTTTTTCCTTTCAAATTATTTATACGTTTCTGCCACGTTCAGATACAAGCAAATAACCTAAGTAATGATCAAAGTGTATATATTGTACAGTTCTCAAAAGTTTACTTCTGAAACCACCACAAATATTAACTGTTGATTATTCTTTCAGACTCGACGGCCTTCAAATTCAAAAGTGCTCACTTTCTCGAAAACTACCTATAGTCGGATCGCGACATTAAAAATATTAATTTTAATCTGATCGTAAAAAAAACGTATATATTTTGCACAATAAACGTTAAAGAAATATTTTAACGTAGAGTAAAAAAAAAATATTATACACATTGCACCGAGATTTGATACCACACCCTCACGGTTTTTACCACACACTGAACCACTTGACCAACTCAATTTACTTACTGAAACGATTATTTTTATGCTCAAAGCACGGTTCAATTATTTAACATTTTAAATCTTGCAGTGCGTCTTTTTTATGTGTATTCACTTTAGTCCAGCAAAATACAAACTAGAGACTATGATTTCTTACATCATACAATTTCCTATAAACCCTTGATTTAGTTTTACAGATTTGGTTTTCCTAATTTTTTTCTGCAAAGAAAATATTGCAAAGTTTAGAAAATTATAACGTTACAAGGAAAATATGTGTACTTTTATAAAAAATTGCGAATGAGTAAATACATTCCTAATAATTTTTACATTAATTTTATACAGAAAATGGAACCTCATGAACTTACCGATAAAAGATTCTTCAGATGAATCCTCTCGTTGGAAAAATGACTGCGAAATAATTAGTTCCCTGCAAAAAAATAAACATAACATTTTCATAACATTTTTGGCAGGTATTTAATGATAACTCTAACAATAATACTGCTAGTTTACGCGTCCCTTTTATTGGTCTCTATTGTATTGGTCAAGAACTTAGATGGTTAGCATTCTTCGTTACGTTAGTTGAGAGCACGGTCATAGAAGAACAGGTCTGGACACTCGCCTATCTACCAATGTACTTTGCTGGATCCCCTTGTTATTTGGCTGTAGTTCGTCAAGTTACCGAGAATGTTGCACTTTTTGGCGCTGTAATCCGGGTGGTCGGACTCAAGCTCCGCCCACTTTTTTTCCATTGTTAACATTATAAAGCAAACAAAGATTGCTGGAGCCATGATTTAAAGTTGTGAGCTAAGTAAGTATTTCATAAAACGATAAAAAATACGTTTTGATAAATTGTTTATCTTAGCGGGAGGGAAGTGGGTGGAGTTTGGGCCCGACCGCTTAGATTACAGCGCCAAAAATGTATAGCGTTATCGGTAATTTGGTGAACTGCAGCCAAAAAACAAAGGGGTCAAGTTTCCAGGCGAGTGTCCAGACCTGTTCTTCTACGACCGTGGTTGAGAGTTATTAATGTAAAGGTGAATGTATAATTACTCGAGATCCTGTATTTTCGGGAAAATATTTTTGTACCAACCGTTTTACTGCCTTAATTACACATCTGCAGTTGAACTTCATGACCAGTGATTATATGTTTTATCTCTCACATGTCTTGGGGATCTAGCCGCCAGTCACATATGTGTAGTGTCGCAGTAAAAGTATTCTGATTGGCAGTGACTGCACTAAGAAGCTCTACCAATAATCACTAAGCAGAGATGCACATCTAGACATAAGGTATTGCAACAAGCTGATGCAGCCTTTCAAGAAATTTCATGGTCTCTAATAATACTTTTTAAATCAATATAACTTTAATATAAAAGTATCTCTACTATTTGTGTTAGGATTTCGTATATAATTTTATGTCAATTAATAAAGTTACAGAGAGTATTTGACTAACAATTATAAATGAGTTATCCGGTGAGGTTGTAGCTTATATAAAAATAAAAAACATTTAATAAGTGGAAGTACAAGAAATGGGAAATAGCATTAATTGAATAATTTGAATGACATGCAGTATGTAATAAATAACGTAATTTGCAATGAATTTTAACGCATGAACTTACAAAATTACTTGTATTATTTAAGAATAAATACCTTCAATACAAAACTGCAGTTCATACTATATGGTTAGTGATTAGAACGTATTTTTGTACATCACTTTAGAAAGTGTTCCTTAGTATATGTTGCGATTTGTACCCCATAAAATACCCATGTGGGACGCGCAAGCAAAATTCATTATGAATAGTGCATACATCCACTTTGGTATATTTTACTGTAGCGTTCGTGTTATAAAGAATATTTTGGCATAACAGTCGGAAACTATTAAAATATTACATACATCAATGCCGCATGATAAACTGTGTTTTGCTTGAGAATATTCAAAGGATACAAAAGACAGTTTAGCACAATATGTTGAGTATATGTTGAAGTAGGCAATTTCTTCGTAACCACACATCATTCTGTATCAAACAAAATTTAATAGCGTTATGTCCCAGAGGACATAATTTTTAACTTTTACTAGCACGTCTGAATTATATTTCAGTTCATTTCAAGTTTTGGGTTGAGACCAAGTTTTGATTTTCGGTTTCCTCCGTAATTTCGGAAGTTCTTGTCCCTGCCAAAAAATAGGTACTCAGTAAATAAAAGTTTGTTAATTCCCTAAACATGAAATGAACGTAATTAAGTTATACGTGCACGGGAACTTTTACCACTTAGTGATGTATCATTCCCATACAAAGCTGGCATTATCCTCATACGAGCTACATTTTCTTATACTTTAAATAGGGTACGTACAGTTGATACGTGGGAAATTTTCTTCGCCATGTGCACTCTTCCAGCACTCCTATACGCACGTGTACAGCTCCAAAGAATTTTTTACAGTGTAGGATTGCGCTAAGGGCCAGTAGTTCTAGAACACAATTTTATTTTTCATGTGTGGTTTTGACCAATCACTAGAGACCCGTAAATTTCGCGGGTTCAACGACCAGCCGGCTGATCTCCACAGTCCTGTATGCACTGTGTCCTCATAGTTCATTGGCTGCTGCTCCGGTGAGGGGCCAGCATCTGCCAGTGTAGTGCTGGAGTCAGTGAGTATTTCCATGCCTGTCTGTCATTAGTTTACACAAGTTTCAGTAACAGCGGCCCAATTGCGAAAGTAGTTGACGTATACAGGAGTTTGAAATATAACGTTTTATCATGTGAATTCACGTATTTTCCGGGCCACTACCAATCACCAATGGCCGGATTGATTGGGGTTCCGGCAAATTAGGGTTTATTTTGCTTCTCATTGGTGCTTGATGACTTGTGTCAATTGTCACTGTCGTGGAATAAGTTGCTTTTTAAAAGTTTTTAGAATGGGGTTCCAAATGTTACATCCATTTTCTTTATTAACGTTGTTTGTCTATTTCCTTACTTCAGAGGCTTCTCTGATTATTCTGTGTGTATAGTTGGTAGTAATTGCAACTTGCTCAGCTTCGTCAAACACGGGACCGTGGTTGGCGTAGTGACTAGAGCATTCGTCTCCCACCAAGGCGTTCCGGGTTCGATTCCCGGCGGAGTCAGTCGCCGGACTTTCGCATGTGGGAATCGTGACGCTGGTCGGAGTGATTTGTGCGAGATCTCCCGTTTCCCCAGCCCCTTCATTCCGGCACTGCTCCATAATCACATCATGTCACCCCTCACCAAAATTGTTTCAATATTTTTAATCTTCGTCAAGTAGAATACAGTGCTCTGTTTCATGGTAGTGTTGGGCTGTAGCTTAGAGCCCACGATTTTTCGCGAAAAAAAATTCTGTAGCAGTTTGTTTCAATGCATTATGTGCACATATGAAGCTGTGCTTCATGGTTATTGGCAGAACGTATTATTGCACAGAAGTGGTTCATTTGACTGTGCCAAACAGGAAAACGGTTACTGCGACACCACATGTCTGTAATTTACGGGTAGAACCCTGAGACGCTGAGAGTTAAAAACAGCCAATCACTGACCATGTAGCTGGGCTGCATATGTGCACATAAGTCATTGAAACAAACTGTTGCAGAATTCTTTTCGCGAAAAATTGTGGGCTCTAGCGATGGCTAATCAGTACGTGTTGTACTTGATATTAAGGTATTCTTTGAGAAGGGCTGAAACGTTTATGGAGAGCTCTTTTTGACTTCTTAATTTTGTACTTCGATCCTGGAATTAGAGATTTTTCTTAGAAAATGCGTTATACTATGAAATATTTGCTCAAATATTTGCAAAACAACTTTCTAGGATTGCTATTTTTGGTTGTTCTGTATCGTCTTTCAAACTCAAACGAATTTTAATAAGGACTTCCAGCGTTAATTCAAGTGCCACGCCCTCTTAAAAATTCGTATGGCGGTGTATCCTAAATCGGTTGGTGTAATTGAATAGACCAAATTAAACGCCTTTTTTCAATAAAATCTTCTACCATAAAAAGTTTAATTTATATGTATACATTACTTCAAAATGGATGAAACAAAAGTCACTGCTTCTGAAAGAAAAAAAAATTCGTCTCTATCAACGGACACTGTGCACTATATTGCTCGAATCTCTGATTTTTGGATATAGCCTATATTTGGTCAGTTCCTAAGCTATTGCGTAGGTTAAAATTTTCATTGTTTTCCCTCTCTTGGCACTATTAAATGTTTCATGAAACGTGTCATATTGGCCATAAAATCAGCAGGACTCTATTTTCTAAAGAAATTAATTTATTTGGCTCAAACTGTAAATGTTATACGTGTTTACTAGGCATTTTAAAGGCATCAATGTTTGATGTAATTCAGAAAAAATTTTCAAAACGTCTTGATATATATACACACATATACGCTTGCACGTCCGGAGATTCGAATCCGTACAAAGACAAACAGCAAAGCAGGGCTCGTACTATTTCCATACATTCACGTAAAATATTTTATTATTATTTCCCACACTTTTGCTACATAGGCTGCATCAGTGAACAACACGCAGAGATTGAAGAACATGACACTTTATTTTAACGGAAATCGTTTCGAGGAAAAACGGCAACGACTCTTTTAATGACCGCGGCTGGTGCTGATCTTGTATCTCTCGCATAATCACCGAACAGTTTCTTGCATGGTAAAACCGGTGTTCAATATATTACGTCAATCGCAATTTATAACAACCTTACATTTGGTGCCCGATATTTAGATTTCCTTGTACTTCTCCATGCAAATCAGGATGCTCTTTCTGGAGAGAAAAAAAAAAGTTTTAGTATAAAGTTACTCTAACGATTCCAAGAGACGTTCAGCGCGAAACCAGTTTGACGAAGTAAGGAATTTCTGAGATACACACAAAGAAAACAACTTGGTTCATCCTGCACCAAATCAAACAGACGCAAATTAGGTTGTTACAATTCTGGAAGAAACATAGTTGCAGCTTGGGAACGAGTCGAGAAAGGTGCAAGAAACACCATAATTTCCGTACGTAAACATGGCGTGTTCCTTTTGATGGGTCTCTGGCTTCGTGCGTTATCTGAAAATAAAAATAAAACACAGCGATGTGACCGAGGTGAGCAATACATTCATGTTGAAATGTAAGCTAGTTCCAAGCTGCATTTTAAGTTCAATGACCCGTACAAGCACGACGTTTCAAGCAAGTTTTTGAACTACTATTTTTTCCTAACTGATTAAGGATACTACATACGCATGCACATGCTCTGTTTTCTTATTGCTGAAAGATTTGTAAGTTCAATAACGTTTTATACGTTCGAAAGAACTGATTCCACAAATTTATGGCAGCTGTTGCAGTTGGGAGCATATTTTTGTTTTGCTGGCCCACGAGAGGTTCTTGCTTTCTTATGCCCATAGCTTAGTCTTCAAGGTGTGTCAAAAAACCCAAACAAAACTACACAAACAACAAAGACGTAGCAAATAAATTTTATGCAAGTCTTAGTATCCGTTTTGAAAAAAATAAGAGCAATAAAACCCGTATTATTTAATGAAAGCTACAAGCTATCTTATTCAAAACTCCTCCAGTTGTGTCTGACTCCGTCTAATTAAAACACCTTGATTCGCAGAAACATGAGTGGAATACGTGAGCGAACAGGTTTGGCTCGCTACAGAGAGATCTTCAGCGCCTGTGATGTAGTGAAGTTATCCATATTACATAATATTTTAATGCTTGATCGTGTACTTGAAAAATTTTTACACAATTTAACTGATAATTCCACTCAATTATCTGTTGCTACGTACATACACAGAATATTTTACCTACGTTTACATGGTTACAGCGGTGAGATTACTGGCGTGTGACACGACAGTTATCGATGGATTACTTTCCCTTTTTGGCCAATCTCGATAAATAAGGCACTAATTGAATTATTTAACTGAATTCGGGCGTCGAAAACCACTAACCACTAACTTGGCATAATCGTTAGTTGTTTATAGCACGTTTAGTATTATCTCATGTCTCTCCAGGACGCGCATAAAATACAGTGATACTACGCAATAACAAACATAGTGAAATCATACATCCACTTATTATTGGTTTACAGTGAATTCGAGGGCATTTTAGATAATTAGATAACAAAAACCAGGTGTTGAATGGAGGTATTATCTTTGACCGAATGGAAGTGTAGATAGCTAGGTAAATATATGAGTATGTACGTACATGGATAGGTTGGTAAGTAGGTAGATAGGTAAGTGGGAAGGGTGAGAGAAGATATTTTGGTCAGCGCTTTACATCTAGAGGTCTTTAGCGCTGGTGAAGGGTGACATTATGTAAATATGAAGCAGCAGCGGAATGGTAAGGGCGGGGAAAACGGGAGATCCCCGAGAAAACCTGCCGACCAACGGTACCGTCCGGCACGGTTCCCACATGCGAAAACCTGGGGACCGGCCCCATCGGAAATTTAACCCGGATCGCCTTGGTGAGAGGCGAATGGTCTGACCACTAGGCCACCGCGGCCCCTAAATGGGGAGATACTCTGGGCAGCTGAGGAGAAGTCAAGTCAGAGCGGCAGGGTGGTGGTTTGGGCCATATAGCCACTGAAAGACATAGCCCTCCGCTTGTCGCTACCCCTAGCTGCATTCCTGAGCCACAGAGTAAACAGTAATACAGACGCGAAACGACGTGGCGGCTCGTTTGATATTGGCGAGCTTCGCCGCTTATTGGCTACCATGAGACTGTTGATGCCAGCGCCGTGCCTTTTTGGCTCCTGCATGATACTACAGGTTTCCCATTGGCCTGGCTGCCGATTATCAGAGCAGCTGTCTCACGCTGATTGGCGGTTGGCGTTTCCGCCGTGTTGCTGGCTAGGGAAGCCATCTTGCTTGTTTTGTGTGCCTGAGTTCGCTCGCCTACCCGCTATTTCACTTCTGTATTCCTAAATATTCTGTGTCTGAGCCTTGCCCTCTCCACAGCTGCGGACGGTAGGCAAGTGGTTAGGTAGGTAAGTGGTTAGGTAGGTAAGTGGTTAGGTAGGTAAGTGGTTAGGTAGGTAAGTGGTTAGGTAGGTAAGTGGTTAGGTAGGTAAGTGGTTAG
>PNEQ01066655.1:0-14411 GCA_003012365.1 Medauroidea extradentata | reverse complement strand
AAAAATTTCAAAATTTAAATTTTTTTTGGTACTTTTAGAAATTTATTTTAAACACAGAAATATTTTATAATGTGTTTGTATATGCTTCAAACCGTAGACGGTGACGTGTAGTTTTGATGAGATTTTTTCCATTTCATTATATTTACTGGTTTTCAAGTTTTGTATGAAGTAAAAATATGCAAATTTTGACTTTGAAGTGACATTACGGGAAAACTAGATGAGCTAATTTTTTTCCGGTAGATGTTAATGTACTCTTAAGTAATGTCTACAAAACTAACACTATTTTATACAAATATAAAATTATGAATTTTTCCCCACTTGAACGCCCTTAATGCAGCCGTCTACCCTACGCTTCAAATGCGTTGCAGTGTGTTCGTAAACAGGTTTTTCTACGAAAATATTCCAAGTGCACCCATTGTTACAACGTACGAGAAAAAAAGAAACTTCAGACAAGATCGGAAACTCATTGTTAAGACGCCACGCTGATTAAAAACACTGTTTCTAAGCCCTCCAACATGGGTAAAAACGGCCTATTCAGACTTCCGTACTTCAAAATGTACTAACGAGATGTATGTGAAACTCAGATTGCGACCTGCACTGAACTTAGATGCATACTTTCCACCAATAAAATTATGGTCACCGCTTAGTATCCCACAGTAAAAACCGTTCGGCGGGAACATTGCACGCTAGTTCAGCGCTTGGATCGTTGAGGCGACGCGACATTTGATGCGCTCATCAAGGTCAACCTTACAGCTCCGTCGCTTTTGAGCCTCACACGCGCGGGTAGGCGGCGCCCTTAAGGGGGCGTAGTACATAATTCAACGCTAAAAGCATTTATCTATAACTGTAGGTTTATTGAAGCTAATTTGCGAAAATTAAACAATAGCACACACTGCAGCGTAATTATCTTTCATATAGGTGTGCTCCTTAAAGGGCATTGGCTTACGAAATTATTATGTGTTACAAAATATTGGTATAATGCAACACTTTTAGCGATATGTTTTCAAAAATTGATGCATGTTACCACGTACAATATTCTTATGAATATAGATATTACGTTGTCAGATTTTCACTGCCTTGGAATTCACAGAGCTGAGACAGGCAAAAGAAAAATGTTTATTTCCAGTTGTCCACCATTGTTTCAATTTAACAAATGCCATGAAATCCTGACATCGAAAGAAGTATTCTTTACAAATTAAGATGGCCTGAATTTGTAAAAGGCCCGAGTAAAAACGAATTTCAAAAAATTTTTAAATGTAGTGCTCTTGTGCAGCAATTTGTCCATTGACAATTGCACCAGGATAGACGTAGCGTTGCATAAATCTATCTAGGGTTACGAAGCTTCGGAAAAAACCGGAAATATTGAGGAAAAACAGGGAAAATTAGTTTTTTTCTTTTTCATTGACGTAAAAATGGGAAGAATTTTACCATTTTCATCAAGATGAAAAATTAGGGAAAGTAAAAAAAACACAATAAAAGTATTTTTACGATTTCTGAATCACAAATATGGATGTTTAATGTCTTTACATTCGAGCCTATCTATCAGTACCATGAAAATTAAATAATTCGTAAATGTAACACAAAGTTTCAAAAAGAACCACAATAGAGTTGTCAAACACACACTCATACACAACTTACAATCTCTGCCAGGGAAACAGTTTCGATTTCAACAAAAAACCCTTTATACTTCAAATTCACAAGTAATGCCCTAAGATAATTATTAATTATCTTGCTGATTGTATCAACTGGCTAAGAGATGTACTGTGCTTTTGTTTAACGTTTATAAACTTTATGAGTTGCCGGGTTTTTTTCAGACATATAATTGACATGTGAAATTTGACACTGATTGCTGTTTGCCAGGTGTTCAATTATGACTGACGATGGTGTATGTGTGTGTTCCTGATTACTAGTAAACAAGTTACTTAAATTATAGCAATGCGATGCTTCTGTAGTTCCCCTTATCTTAAAACTGTAAAGTCCTCATGTTGGCCTTCTTTCCAAATTCATACACCTTGCTGTAGAGCGTCCCAACCTTAGATTGCAGTACAAAGCTTATGGCGCGCGCTATTACCAGATCGCAGCCACGTTACGAAGCTCGCGAGAACTACTTCAGAGTTTTTAGCTTTAAATATAATATTCTTTATTATTGTAATTGATATTACAACTTGTATAGTATCACGCTTCAAAATATGCAATTGATAAGAATTTCTATTACTTAAAATTAAAAAACAATTCTCATACTCAACTTATATTAATTCACTACATGAATTGTAACGGGCACTTCATTAAGAAATAATTATCACACATATTTTAATCAATATAGCTACTGCTTACAAAACGTAAGATTTCTTCAAGTTTAGTAGCTTTTGTCTGAATACAACAATGTGGTTGGGGTAGTTTACGATTATGAAATTGATCATTCAAAATCAATGTCGTGTGGGAACTGAAAAATATGTCTGTTTTTTACACTGAAAATTTTGTTTCGAAATCAAGTCACTATACACGACTAATCGTTCGGCCGCAAGACACTGACTGTAGTTTCACTACTGAACCAGTTTAGGACACGGGAAGAAGAAAACTGCTGACTAAAGGAAGCCTGTATCTTATTTATTAACCATTCCAGACATAACATCACAGTCAACGAAGATAACGGAACGTTTTTTTCTCTTCAGCGTCCAACACTTCGAGCGACACTCAACTGTCGAAGTTGTAGGGCGAACGTGTGGCGAGCGCATGACATAACACATTTCACAGCTTTCTACAAGAGAACTGATAAAGCTATTTTAAAAAATATATATTTAGCTCATTACGAACAACTTCCTTGCTTTCATCTCCCATATAACTTAAATAACAAAAAAGTTTTACTGACCAACTCTTGGATGTTTTAATTTGTTAGAAAGTGCACATAAAGTTAGAAAAAAATTTCTGTACAAATATCGAAAAAAAAAAAAAAAAAAAAAATAGCCCTCAGATTTCTTCGTTGGCATCCAGATATATGAATTTACACACCATTAAAATCTGGATACGATTTTGCTTTTGATTCGTTAGTATGATGTTATATATATAAGGATACATGAAAACAGTACCAAGTTCAAAATATTTGTTTTTATAGCCTAAAATGCTGTAAATGATGAACTAACTATATCACCTGATGCACGTTTCCATGCTGCACAATATGCAAACATTTTAAGATCAACGTTAAAAGGTGAAAATTTTAGGATTTTTGGCAACAGCGCTCTTCGAAACAAGGACAGTGCTTGTGACAGTTACAGTGCTTTGGAAAGAGAGAACAAATGTCCACATATCCATGTATTGCAATCTAAGTGTGAGGCGCTTTATAGTAAGTAAATGTTCAGAATGAATAGGATAGGCCTTTTCACCGCTTTTCTCCTTATTTTAATTACCTTATATAAGTTACTATGTATTACTTTGCCGCCACAGGTTCAGTATAATTTCAAAATGATTTTAAAGAAATGTTTCCGGAAAAATTAAAAAAAAAAAAAAAAATCCCTTTCACCAATTTTTCTAGAAATTTAAGAACCCTAAATTTATCTGACTTTAATCCACTATAAAACAGAATAATTGGTTGTTGAAAGAAGTAAACCTCAATATTTTTTTGCGTAGGTCATCACAAGCACAAAGGCTAAATTATGAAATAACGTGTTCGTGATATTTTTATGTATTCCACCTAAGCCATATAGACACAATAAATCATGCTGTTCTTATTTTCATGGCTATGAACTCCTTCCCTTGGTATTGTCTCCTTAATTCAACTTTACTTACCAAGTTTTGCAACGAGCGTATTGTACTAACTAATGTTTCACTCGTTGGTTTCTATGTCAGTCAAAAATTATGTTTATAATGTTGTACGAGGTTCTAGATCAGCTTTGTTCAATAATATTTGTATTCCGTAATGATGCAATTGATACAATATTAAAAACTTTACGCCTTCAAGCTTGACAAGATTCTACGGCAGCAATCAAACTTCATAGTTTATTAATTAACTTTGTCGAATAGTACGAAGTCACTTCTCGCCCACAGCCAGGGATAAATTGTTGGCAGCGAGGGCGTTAAACGTGATGCTTTATCCCCAGAAAACTGAACCTCTAGTTTCTGTAATTCAAGCTTGTCGTTTAACGCTCCCCCCGTCAACAATTCATCCCTAAATGTCTCCTAGATCTGGCAAGTGCGATCTGTATTATGTGCCAAGCTAAGGCATACATATCGACCAGACCAGTGGTGACGGCGCCACAGAGACCTCGAGGGTCGACGGGCCATAAAGTTGTAGCTACTTGTTCCATGCAGCAGCTCACAATTTTTGTTTTGATTACTGTCGTAGCTGCGAACTATTCGTAGCCAACGATGAAGTGTTATCCTGCAATAGTTCGAACACTTGTTTTCCTTTTTATCCAGCAGGTTTAGTTTACTTGGCTTATGCAGGCTCATTAAGTACCGGTTTCACCACTATTGTCTAGCATAAAAACCGAGTTAAAATTTGAGTTAACTGAGACTATCATTTTACTGCATCCCACCACACACAATCTTCGATTAAATCCAGCTAACCTAAGTTAAAACTTAAACGCCCATTGTTTGCCGTTTAAGTTCTCAAACTCGTTTTATGTATAACAAAACGGCGGCGTTAATGAATATATGTGTAGTTTTTGAGGTTATAGGTTCGTATGCGACGACTCTTGAAAAATTTAACTTAAGTCTAATAGAGCCCTTTATAACTGACGTTTTTGAAGTATTATGTCAGTGCGGAAGTTTAATTTGATATCTGATGAATAAGATTTTAAATTGCATTGTCCGAAGGCGACCACGATGGATTCGCGAAAACTGAGAGATTTTTGAGTATTATAAATATGATTTTTTAGTAATGCATTTTCGCCTACCTAAAATGTTATCACTTAGTGTTCTAAATCAAACACTACAATATATGGTGTTTCCATCATTAGCGAAAAAAATTATTTCCACTAAAATGTTTGGTTCCTTGCCGTAGCCTTTTAATAAAATGTATATGTTAGAATGGTTGAAAACGCAGCAGAGCTAACACGAGGTTCCTACCAGTATAATTCTGTCATTAAAATCGAGTGTAAACCAACGTAATGTAGTCTGAAATTGTAAACACGTAGGCCGACTACTAGCCCTTACATCTGGTTGACTTAAATATAAAAGGATGCCTACTCTCTCAACACATAATAACCTATTAAATAAACATTACGAAAGATACCATTATAACATAAACTTATTCAAAATTCTAAGCATGTATTTACATTTATAAATCCAAAGATACGCACAGAATATCCTAAGATAATGAGAAAAAAATCATATATTAGTAGCTGAATCTTGGCCACCGCCATGTTGATACATACAATTCTGAAAAGTTAAACACTTAACTTCGTTGAACTACACCCAGTTAACTGAATTATTTATATGGTGAAATAAAAAGTCCTTAAACGCAGTTAAATATGAAGTTAAAATTTTATCTTCGCTTAGTTAAACAGAGTTAAATGAGAAAAGTGGTGAAACGGGTTCTTAGTGTGATCTTGGTAGTTTAAATGAAGTTTTTCGAAAATGAAACGAACCTGTAATATCTTCTTAAACCGCTGGATAAAAATTTCTACTACAAAGTGTACAGTACAGAGAAAACTTAAAAAATAAGTAAAAAAAAGGCTGTATTTCTCCTATCTCACCCATTTCCCCTGGTGAATAATTACTTTGAGCACTAACATTACAACACAAATTGAGTTGTTGTAACCCCTTAATGAATAATATATTACCAACTCCAAATGTTCTAAATTTTTAATACCATCTGAAGTCACACTTCCCCGGCTTCCATGTAATGTGTCCTCTTGCTTTCTACATTAGTGGAAATTATCCTCTATTTCTATTTTGCAGCTTGCATCTTCTCTGTAATGTCGTCTAGTCGCTGCCCTATAGCCAGACTGTTCTGGAATACCTCTTCAAATATATTTTCCAAATATTGTCTTCCCCTTCTTGAATTTGCCTACTTATGAGTTATATATCACTCTCATCTTCGTAAATATTCATTTAATATATTCTGGATTTCATCTGTACTTTATCAACCTTGCTTCCCTCTATTGGCACAGTTTCCTTTACATTATGTTGCTCTACTGTAAATTGTTCTAGGTTTGTTGCACTATTTGTTGATTTCCTCAATTTTGTCCACCGTGTCCTCACAAGATTTACATGTTGCAGACCTGGCGATGGCTTTGCCTAGGTTTCCTTAACCTGAGATTCCAAAGTGTCACCACTTCATCTACTTTTGTGAGAAGTTTTTCAATTGTCTTTTCTGTTTTCTAGCACTGATCTGAAATTTGTTCTACAATTTAGCGTGTGAATGTGTCAAGCTTGGTACTGCGTGCTGTAATTTTATTATTAAGTGTTTATCCCAAACACTGCTCTGTCATTTGAGTCTGTAAAGTGCCAAATATGTTAGCAAATGCAGTACTCTGCTATACAATTTTAGCATTCTGATCTGATATTCTATCATTCTGCTCTGAAATTTGATTTTGGATTCGACTTCGTAATATTTTCAACTTATTATCAAATGTATTAGCAAGTTTAGTGGTTTGTTCTGCCATTTGATTTGATAATATAATATTCTGGTTTTGCAGCGTGACAAATTTTAATAATAATGAGTTACTCTATGGGGTTATATTGTAATGGCTCATAACTAGCCATGCTCTCAAAGCCCCTAAAACCTGCCTGATTCTCGCAGACACTCATATTGTCACGTTATACTGATCAGAAATATTAAAAATTATAAAGTCACTCTGAATGCACAGCAGCCTAACTTATGAAGAAAATTGATTACCCTTGCTTCTTTTAAATATTTTCCTGTTATATTTATTTGATAGATAGTTCTGCAGCATCCTGGAACACTCAAGAAATAGCATATCGG
Organism: Medauroidea extradentata; assembly: GCA_003012365.1. Taxonomy (NCBI): domain Eukaryota; kingdom Metazoa; phylum Arthropoda; class Insecta; order Phasmatodea; family Phasmatidae; genus Medauroidea; species Medauroidea extradentata. Next base: position 7,486 of record PNEQ01066655.1, on the reverse strand, counting down.
TTGTGATGTAATGTCGTGTTGTCCTGGAATGATGAACCATGGATGAAAATTCCAGCACACCGATTCTCTTTCAGACATAGGTCTTCCTGGAGCCAATAACAGTCAGCAGCTTCTTTTAGAGCCTCCTGCTGCTGCGTCGTCCCATTTTGAAATATACAGCTGCTCGACGTCTTAATATCTCGTAGGAAAAATGTTTACAAAACACCACACCCACACTCTAGGTGACTGCATAAATAGTATAAAGACCGCTATTGTGCATCCGTGCATTTCAAAGTGATAAGAGGATGCAAGTTCACATTTTTGTCGGAATTCATTAACAAAATCAGGCTACACGATAGAAAAATTCATCCTATCTCATACACAAGTTTACGACCCAAAAGTGGTGTCAAGTGTAAAATCAACAGAACGAAAATTTGTGTATCAATACTACGATGGTGGAGACACCACTTTCCCCAATGCTGTAACGGCCTCCATACACCGGTGGAAACAATTTAAAAGAAAGGAAATTAAAGTTAATAAGTGTCCGAAAAAGGTAACAGAAGAATACGACCACATGGACTACTGGTGCCGTGTTCACTTCACATTATCATCTGAGAGCTCGCACCATGACCCGTCTTTTCCAAGCCTTGGCAAAAACTAGAATAAAGAAAACCATGCACGTTGCTTCCCAGCATGACCGGCAGAATCACATAGCCTCCTTCGTCCAATGTAGGCATCGCATAACTTGGCGCCAACCATCATTACGCAACAAAAATCAATATTTTTGACTGTGGGAATGACAAACTGCGACCCAGAATTTAGATCAACCCTCTTGTAACTTCTAGAACATTCTCTGAAGCTTCCAGAAGTATAAAAACATGCACAATCCCCTTGACAACCAAAACATACTTCAAAACAAACAATCCCGATATAACTACCTCAGCAAAATAATTAAAAAAAAAAAAAAATACAAACAACTACAATTTCAAATAAAAAAATCCTGCAATACTACAGTCTCTTAGACGGTCTCTAATAAATACATTAAAAAGTTAATACAGAGGTAGCCTGATCACACATGGTTCAAGACACAATCTCACTCCATATGAGGATATAAGCATCCCCAAATCATACAGTTGCTCCCACCAGTCTGTCCTAATATTTGCCATGCTGGAAATGTCCACACAGCCTCTTGCTATTGATGCTACACATGAACATTTATACGCTTGGTGCAGTGAAAGCCTCTATTCTTCTGATTAAACAATTATTTTGGCTATGTTAATTAGTGGGTTGCATGTTGTCAAATTTCATGTTTACCAAAGTTCACCATAAGTTCCGCATCATCAGATATGTACAGATTCCATAATTTGTAAATGGTGTGGCAGTCAGGTTTTAGGTATAATTTAGTTTTGTCTCTTAGTCATAATTTCCTTTTCTTGGCAGTCTACACACCTTCACTTTCAATAGATGTTTAAAACCAGTGTCACAATCGCGGTTATTGAATTGTACAAAATGATAGTGCACCTACAATTATGCCCTACCATTTCAACTTGCATTTTTTAACCAAAAAACTATCTTACATTTACATTCATCATAATGTTTGCAATTGAGGTGGTTTCATGATAAAAATCAGGGTTTTAAGCTATTCTTCACAATGAAACTTGCATGGACTGTCTAAATGAGATTAACCTACCTAATAATGCAAATTTGCAGCATTATTTGTTTTCTCAAACCAAGCAAAAATTTTGGAAATTTTTTAATATTCAGATCTCATAAATTACTTACATTTCTGTGCTTTTCCGTTATAGTTACTGCAGCAACTGTACATAATTTTAAAAATTCTAAGAAAAAACATAAGTTGTTGCGTTTCGTAAGTATTGCAAAAATACTTGAAAACAAGCCAGGTCTTTATGAATGTGTACTGAAATCAAATTTAACCAATGTAAATTCACAAAGAAAATTCCAGAATTTACAACAATTTGCAGCTCAGATTGGAAAAAATTAACAAAAACAATTAAAATTTATAAGGAACAGTATAAAACCTGCAAAACACAATAAAACAACAAATATTGATAGTACATTTTACTCGCATTCATTAACGCTATACAGGAAAAATAACAGTTTAAAAGCAAAGCAAAAGCAAAAACTTCCTAGTACACATAATAGGGTAACTTCTTGGAATAATGCCAGGGCGGACAACAACGCCATTTTAAATTGTTCACGTAGTTCCCAGTAAGCCGTTAGATGTAGTGGTATATATATCTCCTGAAACGAAGTTCACAGTGTTTTGATGAGTGCGCGTGGAAGGTTATAAATCACCTTACATTTTCAGATCCATTTCAGGTAAACCAATGTATTTCTACAAAGCAACATCACAGTGCATGTGTTTTATGGCAACGTATTCAGTATTTAAAGAGGTGTATTTGTGTGTCAAAAAATATTTTTTGCAACATGTTTAAATATTCAGTTGAGGTTGGAAAAAAAAGTGTACTTTCGGGTAACATTGCCATGTACATGGCGGGCAATAACGACACACGCATGGTGGGTAATAACACTACGTTTCATTTTTCTGCTAATATACGAGTTGTTTCTGTTACAACAAGGGTAAAACCCAATTGTATTTAGTTTCTACTGTTGGGAGTAATTTGTGCTAGTAATTTGTAATGTCATCTTTGGTGTTCTCTAAAATAAAATAACTTATCAATTAATTTCCAATGAAACACAGTACGGCGTTGTGAATCTGCAACACACAAGTGTATCTGTAATTGTTTTATGTTGAATTTGTTACTGTGCAATCTGTTAATTTACAAAGACGGTAACAATTTTTTTCTTCGTATTACAGATGCAAATATTGCCGAAATGGGGAAAGCGTGTCAAAATATAAGGGCGAAATGGAAATAAGAAGTCAGAACGCGATAAATAAAATAAAATCAGGTTTATCTGTACCCGCAGCTTCAAGGCAACATAAAATCCCTACAAGAACACTTACAGATTGGTTGAAAAGAGCGGACAGAACATCAAAATGGAAGCTTGGACATAATGCGGTCTTAAGTGCTGACTTAGAGGAAGAATTAAAAGTAAGGGTTATTAGGTTACAACAAGTCGGTTTTGGATTGACTACGAATCAGATTTTCTCGAATGCTTTTCAGATACGTGATGAGAGAGGAATTTCCCATCCTTTTTCTAACAAAAAGGCGGGGAAAGGCTGGTTTTATGGCTTCATGAGAAGAAATAATGATATTGTGCTAAGAAAGGCTGAGAATCTTAGCTATGGCAAGCTCATGAGGTACAAATAAGAAAATTGTTAGCGCACACTTCGAACTGTTAGGTAACACTCTAGAGAAAACGAATCTTCACACAATCAGTCCCACCTTATTTACAATGCCGTTGAGAGTGGGTTACAGTTGACCTACAACTACAAGCAGCAAGTTCTAGCAGAAAAGGGGGAAACCGCAACCGTTGTAGCGTGCACAAATGCTACTGGCAAAAACTGGATTCCACCTATGATATTGTACAAAGGAAAGTATTCAAAAAACGAATTCGGTAATGACCTTCCCAATGGCAGTGTTTTTGCCATGACTCCTAAAGGGTACATTACGAAAGAAGAATTTTGTAACTTCTTGCATCACTTTAATTCGCACCGAATACCGGGAAACGTTTGCTCATTTTTATGGCCACCGCAGTCATTTAGATACAGTATGTTAGATGTTGCTGAAAGCTTGTGAATAAAGCTATTATGTTTGCCTGTACATTGCAGTCACGAGTTACAACCCCTAGATATGAGTAACTTTAAGTCGTTGAAAGTTTATTGGAACTCGGCAGTGGACAGTTTTCGGAGGAAACCTCCAGGAAGACCACTAGGGAAACTACAATTTGGTAAACTATTTACTGAAACTTGGACTCGAGCAGCTACCCCCAAGAATGCAATGTCTGGATTTAGAGGTACGGGAATATTTCCATTGAATCCACAAGTAAACCCAGAGACAGCTTATGCTCTCAGTGATTTCTCAGATCGCGCTCAACTACGAGCTAGGTCTTCAAGTCACTCTGCAATTTCTGGCACTTCAGAGACATCCACATCATCAGCAACACCTACGGCACCGCCAGCGAGCAACAACACTCCAACTATATCAACATCATCGGTGACTGTATATGAACTGATTTCCCACACTTTAAATTATCCGAAACACACAGAAAACCCGCTGTTCCTTAAATATAAAGCTACTCTGGTGACTTGCCATTGTTTTCCAGAACAGTTCAAGGGAATCCTGGCCTGCAGTCTGCTGCGACAGTGCCTAAAACTAGACAAAAAACTCTTAAGAAGAAGGATGACATGCACTGTGGGGACTGTGGCCGAAACTACTACGACAAATCAATGAACGAGCCGTATATCCAATGTGTGGAGTGCAATTGTGGTATCATGAAACATGCGATGAGGGAAACATGCCAAAATGTGGTTTATGTACATTGTGTGATGATGGGTGTGCTCTGCTTTCTGACAGCAGCAGTGACTAAAATGGTATAACACCTGATAAAGCCTATGAAGGTAAACATTTCGTGTTTAGGAGTTACATGGGTAGTTAATTTTGTATTTTATTTATTGGTCTAAGAAATACTTTAAGTTCATTCCATTTTGTCTGTTTATATTTAACGTTTGATAGAATTTATTAAAAAATACTAGGTATGGCGTTATTTCCCGACGTATACGGCAATAACGCCATTTCACAATACACAATTACGTACACACACAGAGCATGTCAGTAGAGGCAGAACACCCTCACCCTTGCAATATAGCGCAGGGCAGAAGTTACAAAATTTAAAATAACTGGGAACCACCAAAATAGTATCCTAGAAAAAAAATTACTTTGCATTATTAGTATTTGATTTTTATCGGGCTTTACGTCTCATTTACAGCAAGGTCATTGATAAAAATTGTGACTTCACTCAACGACAGGAACTGGGAGAGGAACCATCCAATACTTTTTTTTTTAAACTCCAACATCCGCCTGGAAAAATTTCAGGATACCAAGGAAAACATAAATTAGGATCACCAGAGCTGGGAATCAAACCTGGGTCCTTCTAAATGAGGGCCCTAAATTACACAATCGCAATACCTCACTTAGTAACACAGGTAGAATGCTTGGTACTAGTCCCAAGCTAGCAGTATTTTAGAACTACTGACTTTATGGCAAGTGACTAGGATAAGTGATTGTAGAAGTTAAGAACTTAGTCAATGGAATTATGACATTGTAACATGTGACTTTACAGTTAGTGATTTTAGGGGTTAAGAATCAGTCTCCTTATGTGTTTATTTATTAGTTTCCCTTGCCCTTTTTTTTTTTTGTTTTACTTCCGAAAATTCTATACGCATTACAATGAAAACATAGTTATTGATCTTACATTTCAGTAGATGTACAAGAAGTGAACTAGGAACTCATATTTATGTTTTTTTTTGTAAAAGTTAACAAAAATTATCATGTTTTTAAATTTTATAAAAAAAAACACGTAATTATAAGCTCCTAGTTCACTTCTTATACGTCTATTGAAAGGTATGAGCATTAGCTATGTTTCAATTGTGCTACTCATAGAAATTTCTATCATGAAACAAAAATAGACACGGAAAATCAATAAATCAACACGTAGGAGGAAGACTGACTTAAGAACTTCGCCTGAGTTACTGACTTTAGGGCTAACGACTTTAGAGCTTGTGACTGTAGTGCAACACAGTCTTAAGAAATTATATATGAAGTATTATTGTTTTTAGGTATCCAAGGACATAAACACTGGTTTTACAATAACAGTCTTGAAAGAAAATTAAACTTTTGCAACATGATTTTTAAAACATCATAACGTTTTAGAATATTACCAAATGTTTTATACAGTATTATGACATCTTAGTCTAAATACGTACAACCTCTCCCTGTCTACCTATTTATCTGTCTACCTGTCTATCTGTCTATAAATCTATATATCTATCTCTATCTCTGCATGCAGAAAATTAGCATACTAGTATTTTAGGTGATAAAAACTAAATTGTATATAAATATGTTAAAAGTTAATAGAAAAGTAACTATAATAGTTGTAATTGTGATCTGGTTGAAATATTCTGCCCATCAGTTCTTTGTTTTCCATTGATACGAAGCATTAAAAAAATCGTATTAATACTCTCCTCGTTTAATATTTGAATTAATAAATTCATGCGACAAAATTTTTAGAATTGTTTGTACAGTTATTTAACTTCGCATGTCATAAAAATTATGATGATTTGTTACTCAAATATAATCTTGCATCAAAATATTTGCTTTTATTTTAAATCAGAAAATGTGCAATAGTTTTCCTTTATTAAATTAATTTCGATAAACTATAAAACTTTTATGCAGAATGATTAATGCAAGAAAAATTACCAACCTTTTTTACCAATTAAAAACCAAACATGTGTACTAAATTACTTAGCAAAAATTTAATTAGTATACTTTGTTCTGTCTCGCTTTTGACATACTATGGGCCAGGACAGCAATACTGTAGAATTTTTAATAGCCATAAATAATTAAAATCCGATATATTAAAACATAAATGCAAGATTGTAAAAAGTAATTGTAAAAATGCAACGCAGCAGCTGTATGAACCAAGCGACTTTATTCATAAAACGTTAGGAGGCGAGATAAAAGCACCGTGTGTAACAAACGTCAACTAACAAAAAATAAGGGCGGAGTGACTGCCTGGAAAGAAAAAAGTTTTCCAGTAGCTATATTTGAAATGATTATTTCCTAGCCAATTACCAATTTTCTTTCAGAAGGTTTAACTGAAAAGGATGCAGTTCTGTTCACGATTGACACGTCGCAAATAAAAAACCTAGCATGAGAATGTGAATATCGATGATACGAATGATGGTGTTCACAATTAATACGTGGCATGACTTATGTGGTGTAACATGCTCAACATGACGTTAAAGATGGTCATCTCTGAGTTTTCTACGCCAAGTGTTTCATGCTGGCCAATAAGAATGTGAAATGTCATTAGAGTATTTGGCGCAAACATTTTCGTCCAATAACTAATTAGTTCTGCCTCGTTGACTATTTTCTTATCGGTCAGGAAACAATTTATTTTGTGCTGACTGTATACGGACAGTTTCGCGTGTTATTCTGTGCAAGTTATGTTACTTTTACCATGCCGATTGTGAACGAGCCTTACTTCTCAAAGCCGTATTTATGTGTATCTGTTTACGATTACAGTGAAAAAAAGTATTAATAATTTAAAACATATTATTAAGTATGTATATTTATACAAAAGCGAAAATGTGATGTCCTATTGTTTCTGCATTCTATCATTTTCAACATTCAAGGTCGCCGACACGTACGTAAAAAATGCGTTATCGTCAATGCATGCGACACAAGTCTTTGATGTTCGGCCACATCACGCCGCAGCGCTTTCCTACCACACTCTCTGTTGCAAGGGCGTCGTAAACTGGGGGGGGGGGGGGGGGGAGAACACGTCCCCTCCAAAAAATGTA
>PNEQ01066654.1:43623-63853 GCA_003012365.1 Medauroidea extradentata | reverse complement strand
GTCTAGTCAAGGTATCATTGCGAGTAAACACTTCATCACAGTTATCACACAGGTAAGTCTTGTACGATACACTATACATACAATGACTTTGTTCATGGCGACGAGCATTCGAGTGTGTACTAAATGAATTCCCACAGTAGCAACACTGTTTCAGAGAAGTATGCACATGATTTCCAGAGAACACTTCCGGCTGAATGGTAGCCACTGACACAGATGACATGTCTTCGATCTCCGATGACATCTTCTTAACGTTTCAGTGTTACACAATAAGTACCTATAAATGAAGATGTCGATCTGCTTTCCAGCACGTCTATCGACTAACTGAGCTCCTTTTTGCATAAACAGTGCTTAAATACCGTCATTCATTCTGTGCTAGCTACTTCGTTGATTCGCATGTACCAAGCTAGAAGCTGGATAGCAACGATGCCGATGTCGTTAACAGCACGGGTGATAGGCTGTAATCATAACATAATTCTGCTAGTCGCCGTGGTCGAATAGTCATATCATTCACCACCCCAGATTTTCACATGCATACATCGTGCCAGACGAAGCAGTCGATCGGCGGGGTTTCTCAGAGATCTCCCGTTTTACGCCACCCTTGCATTCCATCGTTGCTTCATACACGTCGTTGAGCGTTGACCAAAGTCTCCCATTCACTCACTAGTCGCCGTTTATCGTGAGAAGTCATCGTTTCTTCGTCAATATTATATCACACCAACCTGTATTAGTGTAAGATTACATTTTCTTTATTGGTCGAGTTACCTTAAATCCAATTAAAATATGACGACATCACGAGTTGGCTACGTCTATGTAAGCTGTTCTAACTCACATACGCGAAAAGCTAATAACCATGGGTCACAGTCGAGTAAAGCTGTATCCTGCTGTAGACAAGTTGATATCGTATAACATAAACTGTTCTGCGAACATAGGACGGCTAGTCACTTTGTAGGGTTACGAGAGCTCGGTTTCGTTTGTAGAAAGCTGGTGATGGTCTGAGTCGTTTAATTATCACTAAACATTCCATAAAAAACTCGTCTGCGCGAGTTAAGAATTTTTCGTAAGTCCCTTTCGATACTCAGTACCATATACCCTGTAGTCAGTAAAACGCTAAATGTACGGTACTAGGATACATTTACTGTAATTATTTCAGCCCCCGAGCACCCATATCCCTTTATATACTCAAAAGATTCTACCAGTCATAGTATAATCAGAGTTCGGTTTGTGCTGACCTAAAATAAGCAGGTAAAACTACTCTCAACTCAATCACACATGTGTACACTAGTAAGTAACAAAGTGATTAAAAAAAACAATATCTCTTACTATATTCACAACTAAATACACTTGACATACGCAACTGTCCCGGTAGCTCAGTAAGGAATTTGACCTAATGGTCCTGGGTTCGAACCCCTGCCAGGACTATATTATTTTCTCATCTTCGTCAAACCAGTAGTTTTTTTTTCACCAGTCAAAAAAAAGAGAAACACTCTCGTGAAAGGAATGCACTTAAGTAGCCTATATATATATATATATATATATATTTGTGTGTGTGTGTATACATACATACTTGATAGCATATATATACATATATATGTATATACATATATGTGAGCATATGTATGCACAAATATGCAAGCATATCTATACATAACTGTTTAAGCTTAAGTATGTATATATATATATATATGCATAATATTTATGAAGCTTAGTATATGCAAGCATATATTTGTATGTGTTTCTTATTATCATATAATATACGCATTCATTTCACGAGTGTTTCTATTTTTTTGACTAGTGAAAAAAAAAAAGACTACTGGTTTGACGAAGATGAGAAAATAATATAGTCCTGGCAGGGGTTCGAACCCAGGACCATTAGGTCAAATTTCTTACTGAGCTACCGGGACAGTTGCGTATGTCAGGTGTATTTAGTTGTGAATATAGTAAGAGATATTGTTTTTTTTTAAATCACTTTGTTACTTACTAGTGTACACATGTGACTGGTAGAATCTTTTGAGTATATAAAGGGATATGGGTGCTCGGGGGCTGAAATAATAATAATAAATGTACCCTAGTACCGTACATTGAGCGTTTTACTGACTACAGGGTATATGGTACTGAGTATCGAAAGGGACTTACGAAAAATTCTTAACTCGCGCAGACAAGTTTTTTATGGAATGTTTAGTGATAATTAAACGACTCAGACCATCACTAGTTTTCTACAAACGAAACCGAGCTCTCGTAACCGTACAAAGTGACTAGCCGTCCTATGTTCGCAGAACGGTTTATGTTATATGATATCAACTTGTCTACAGCAGAATACAGCTATACACGACTGTGCTCCAGGGGTATTAGCTTTTCGCGTATGTGAGTTAGAACAGCTTACATAGACGTAGCTAACTCCTGATGTCATCATATTTTAATTGGATTTAAGGTAACTCGACCAATAAAGAAAATGTAATCTTACACTAATACAGGTTGGTGTGATATAATACTGACGAAGAAACGATGACTTCTCACGATGAACGGCGACTAGTGAGTGAATGAGAGACTTTGGTCAACGCTCAACGACGTGTATGAAGCAACGATGGAATGTAAGGGTGGCGTAAAACGGGAGATCTCTGAGAAACCCCGCCGATCGACTACTTCGTCTGGCACGATGTATGCATGTGAAAATCTGGGGTGGTGAATGATATGACTATTCGGCCACGGCGACTAGCAGAATTATGTTATGATTACAGCCTATCGCCCGTGCTGTTAACGACATCGGCATCGTTGCTATCCAGCTTCTAGCTTGGTACATGCGAATCAACGAAGTAGCTAGCACAGAATGAATGGTGGTATTTAAGCACTGTTTAAGTAAATAGGAGCTCAGTTAGTCGATAGACGTGCTGGAAAGCAGATCGACATCTTCATTTATAGGTACTTATTGTGTAACACTGAAACGTTAAGAAGATGTCATCTGAGATCGAAGACATGCCATCTGTATCAGTGGCTACCATTCAGCCGGAAGTGTTCTCTGGAAATCATGTGCATACTTCTCTGAAACAGTGTTGCTACTGTGGGAATTCATTTAGTACACACTCGAATGCTCGTCGCCATGAACAAAGTCATTGTTTATATAGTGTATCGTACAAGACTTACCTGTGTGATAACTGTGATGAAGTGTTTACTCGCAATGATACCTTGACTAGACACAGGAAAATATGCAAAGGAATTGTTTCTCGTTCATCGGGATGTGAATGCAAGTACTGCGGTTAACTGTTCTCTATTTTCTGTGCTCTACGCATACACGAAGAAAGCAACTGCAAGTTCGGTATCGCCTACAAGACATACTCCTGTGATAACTGTAGTGCTGTATATGCGAATAAACAAGGAATAAGCATTCACGTCAGAAACTGTACTTCAAAAATAACTACAACATAGGTGGCTGTAGAATATGATTATTGATATACGATCATTTTGTATGTTTTCTTCACGACTGAAATAAAATCGTAACATACCAGTCAATAGACTCCTCGGTTGATAATTTATTTTCCAGGGTAACATTTACTTACTCTGGAGAAAAGTACTGACACTAGAGTGTTTTATGTAGAAAAAAAACCAGTTACATGGAAGTTATTTTCTGTAAGATTTATTTGAACTATGCATTCATGAAAACTCGTTTGCATAAGACTATATTGTACATGATAGGATTATAACTTAGATACGAAAATGCCAAGCAAGCAATGTTAAGAAGTAACGTGGGACTCGGTTTCGAATGTTTAAAATAACGAAAATTTTACTAATAAATATGACTGCAACTGGTTTATTACAGTCAGTAGGTTGCAAAATGTATAAGTTTTAAGCTTTAGGTTTGACAAAGGAAATAGTGACCAACTGATTTTATTCATCTTCTTCTTCTTCTTCTTGGTCTTGAAGTTGGTTCTTATGACAGAAGAGTCTTCCATGACATGCCAGTGATAAGTATTAAGCGTACATGTACAATGAGTGTACGTAAAATATTTTTTCGCTTAAATGAAAATGATAGATGAGCATAAAGTTTACTTTAGGTTACATTATCTTGATGTGAGAGTGCTGAAAAGAAATAAAATCTACATAGTAATGAAATGAAATGGTGCAGATAACTTTTGTAATAGAGCACCGTATATGAGACCATCTGGCAAGATGCAGTTCTTTAGGAAGCTACATACAGGCTCGCTCTCGAAAGTAACGACTCAAATAAACATATGAAGTCTTGTTGTAAGTTAAATTCTCACAAATATTTGAGCTTGGTTTATGCCTATTCTGTAAAGAAGATTGAATTTAGTAACGAATTTTCTGAAAATCACAAGTGTTACGTGGACTGGAACGCTGTACGTACGGTGCAATTTGAGTGAGAGTTTTTATTAAGTATTAAGAATTAGCACTAACTGAATTGTATGGTAGCTGTCAATGGAATAAGGTAAAAAGATATGATGGTATAAAGGGTTGGAATTAACTTTTTTGATTGGAAATGTGTACATTTAGTGTAGTTTAGTAAAACTACATGCCTGTAATAGTAATTTGGATTAGAAAGTGACAGTGGCGTTTTTCATTGCTGGAATGGTATTTATTTATTACTTATAACTTGAGCTGGGTGCGCGTATAGATTTGATGTCAAGTACGAACATACACTGATTTGTGTGTGTGTGTGTGTGTGAATGTGCATGATCATGTGATAACTTGCTCTGTTGAAGCGTAGTGTGTGTGTGTAGATATGATCGAGTATGAACTTGATTTGATGGGTAAGTACATGTGTGAGGTTATATTCATGTACGAACTCGCTCTGCACGTGAGTTTGTGTGTGAGTATAATAAAAGTCTGTATGGTCGTGTTGATATAGGTCAGAATATATTAATATGTTCGTTAGGTTACGACTGAGTACCTTGACAGCATCAGATTTTGCTCAGTGTGATGATTCTAAGTCATGGAATGTTCATTATTATGGAAAAATGAATATGACTGTTATTTATAAAAACCAAGTTATACATATTAAGTGCACTTGACTAGTCATGATAGGAATTCAGGTACAAAATTTGGATACATTCATAGTAATTATGTGACTTCGGAAATAAATGATCAAATGAAACATGGAGAATGATTTGGTTTGAAGTATATTTAATTGACTTTTACGTGAGTATTAAAAGTATGTTCCAATGGAGTTTTGTGTGCATTGCCTGACTGAGTAAAATGTCTGGTGTAGTACAAATAAGTAATGAGGTAGCGTTTGTTTAGATGAAAATTGAGTTTAGTTTGATTGATGAGAACGAAATGTAGGTTTGTACGTCTTAGAAAAGTTTAACGAATAATTATTATAGGGTATGATTTGACTGACACGAATGTACTGGAGATGATACCGTATGTAGTATGTGCCAGCTAATGATATTTGGTATAAGAGGGACGGCTTTTGGTTGTGTTAGGTAATATGATTGAAAGGTGCAGTTTGTATATTCATGTGGTATGGTTATCTGATTTAACATTGTAAATGTTTGATGATATTTAGTTAACGTACAGTACCGAATAGTTTACTATGTGACCTGCCTCGGTTAGTTAATGAATGCTGATATAATACTGAAATGTATGTTATGTATGGATGATAAAATGAATTTAGAAGTATGGTTGTTTTGATGCATACAAATCTAAAATGATAAGCTGAGTGTAGCTTTGACCTATCTTGATAATTTAGTAGGTAAACGAATATTACAAGTGATGGTGGGTTAAGGTGCTAGGTATAGTAGTAGGTAGGTTAAAAACAAAAGTGTTGAACTTGTGATTTAGAAAAGTCATCGCAGGAAAAAATGTCTTATGCTGTATGGAATATAACAGTGTCGTATCAGTGGTCTAGCTGTGCGACGATCGTCTTAACACAGACAAGACTTTTGTTGAATTTGAAGACATGCTAGTCAGAAGGTCAAGTTTGGATTTCTAGTGATGGCAAAAGACTGAGCTCAACATATGGGACTGTCAGAAAGCTTTCACCAGTTTATCGTATGTGCCCGACCATGAGTCATGATAAGCTTACTTTTTTACACTATATTAAACATGATTTTTACGAAGAGGGATATTGGTTCGAACCTCCGTGGACGCATCAGAAAAACAAATACACGCTACTTGTTCAGAATTTAAAAAGAAATTCTACAGTATATACGTTTTTAAAATCCGAGCCGCCGTTTGTAAAATATAGATTTGTAAAGTCACAAAGTTATACGTTTTATTAATCTCCACTACAGATATATACTGTAGTTGGTCTGAGCTGAGTGTCTCGAGACGACACGTTCACACCCGCCCGCCCCCTCCCTTACTAAGCCTACCTGACACCTTACCGGTCGTAGATGTAGTGTGATCTGTCTCTGTCTCTGTCTCTCTCTCTCTCTCTCTCTCGCTCTCTCTCTGTCTCTCTAGCACACACGCCTCCAGCAGTCTCCACGCGAATAAAGTAAATGTATTTTAATTTGCTCGATCTGATTTAATTTTAAAAAAATGTGATGTTATTGAAAATAATCAAATATACGTGTTAGTATCTTTTAGAAATATTATTTTTTTCCGCACTTGTTAACCTTGACGAATTAAAGCACTTTTGTAATTCATGGTGGATATAAATATGACGGTCTCTGATATTAATTTGCAAGGAAAAATTTATCATAGTTATGTTTAAATAGACAAAATACTGAAGACTCATCTTACGTTTTTTGTTGTACTGTAATTAGTTTCATGAAAATTATGTTTTTGCCTGACTACGATATGTATGGTAGAAAGGAGGGTCGAGTATATTTAAGACGAGCAAAGTAGAAATATCTGTTCTGTATGTTAGTAATACATTGTTGGTCAATGTAAGTAGGTTTATATAATTTTTACGTATGGAACCGTTAAGAATGGTTAGGGTGAGAGAGAGAATTTAGTTAGCGACCAACATCAAAGTCTTTAGCGCTGGAAGAATGATTAGGTTTTAGTCTGACTGTGAGATAGGAACATGAAAGGAAATAAAGACGTATTAGAACTGAAATACATATGGAAGAAACTCTTAAATATATGAAGTAATGTATTTGGTTTCAAATTTACATACTATGTACAAAAGCGAATGAAGTAAAGACCTGTAGCTTTACACGTATTCATTTTTACTCTCGCTTATTAGTATAATGAATTTTACATACACGCTACGCAACGTATATTATGTCTGTTGATGGCGAAAAATGATTAACTATACAGTACGAGATCTTCCATCTTGAATGATAATAACTAACTACTGGAACCTTACCCTACGAAGAGTATTACATGCTACTGGCTGTACCGTAACCTACTACAGATATGTCCTTCGGTAAGAGGCGATATGTATTTTCAGAAAGTAAAACTTAGACGTAATTTAAGGTGAGAAAAAAATTTTGGTATCTTGGTTTGCATTACGAGACAAAATAGGCTACATAGTCAAGACTCGAGCTACAAAGGGTTGCTTTCCTTTATCTATAGAACTTTATTTTTTGTGCTAGCAAAGATATGTGAAATGTATATATGAATGCACTTTAAAATAAAACACGAAATTCGATAGCAAATATGTTTGCAAGACTGGATATAAGATAAAAGGAAAAAACTTATATTAATATCTGCAGTAAGTATACGAATATCAGTAGTCTGGGAGAGGTGATATTTTAATAGTGAAGAGGTAACATTGCCTCCAGTGAAGATGAAAAATATTCGTGCGTGTTCTTACCGCAAGCATGTATTAATGGAAAAATAGCAGTATGTGTGCGTGACGTCGGATGACATTAAAGTATTATTCATAGTATGTACCAGTGAGAAAACTAGGATATCTTGATTGGACAAAGAAACAACTAGAAACGGTATACGGGTTAGTATTCGATAAGGTCTCTTCTCTGTAGCTATAAGTCGTCATTTAAGGAAATTGTAACCGTTACGTGTTTAACTTTGTGAGAATCGACGTCAACACCTTCTAGACACAAGTGCTACAAGACATTTGCGTGTTGATACGCTGTATGGATACTAGGAATAAGTAAATGTAATACAAACCAGTGTCGTACAGCATATTGATGTTAGAGCTGTAGACTGTATGCACATATAGCATATAAGTACATGACATGATATTCTCCCTGAAAAGTAACACGATTCGACGATGGAATGAACATAGGAGAAAATTGTACCTACTACGAATGATGTGTTAATGGTGAAGCCTTCATTAACTTCTGTTTCGTATCTGAACAGCTCGGAATATTTGTCAATGACTTCAAGATACCCTTGTTGAATCTATGACATGATTTACAGTACATGTTGACATGGTAGGGTAGGTGGTATGAGACGAAAAACATGTATGAATAAGGACTGTTTGGTTTATGGGTGTTAGAAGTGCGGGCGCGAGTTCAGGTGTATTAATACGTCTATCAGTCAATTAAGAATATGACAAGATGATTACGATGAACATGTTGAAAGTTGAGAAGCTAAAGCATCTACGGTTGTACAGATATTTATAATAAAAATGTAATTGTACTCATGTGTTTGGCTTTCTGAGGTAGTCTGAAGACATATATTGAAATGAAATCAGCAAGGACTAACGTACATTACATCATAGTATGAAAGAAAATTCGGTTCGATAACCTTAAAAAGAGTTGGAAAATCACTGAGTTAAGAAATAAAATGTATGGTTGGAGTGCTATTACACTAAACCGGTACCGTATTAAGACATATATTGTAGGAAAGCGAACAGGACGAAGCACGTAGCACTGTATGATATTCATTAAATTGTATGAATAAGAGATGTTTGTGTCAGGTTATATGCGACGTAACTTATTTATGACCACTACTCACTTTGGAAAAAAAATATAACAGTATGTGTTCGATATTTCCTGTAACTAGTGGGAATTGTAGCAGTGAAGCAGAATTTTCTCTACATCAGTGAATAAGTTATGACGTGATGTGAGCTCGTGTTGAACATCTTCGACTAGCACTGCGGTAGCTTTACCTCTGTTGGCGATATCTTCGCCGGTGATAACTACCTACATGACAATGACTATGTCGGCGCATGGGACTTCCTTGACAAAACTGGCAATATATGAGACTGGGTCAACGAAGAATGGATGACGCTTCTGTTACGAAGCCTTAGTTTGCATTGTGACGACACGAAGTTGATGAGAACACTAAACTAAGGTTTTTTTGTTGCTTAATCAAGCAATACATGGACATGATTTTGAATGTTTTAAGGTGAAGTGTAAATATATTTCCAAGGTATGCGGTGTTTGTTTTACAAGTAGTTAATTATAACTTACATATAAATAAAATGAAATGACTTGGGGAGAAAGAGTTTTTTAATTAACTTGGGTGTTTGACGAGTATAACTATTACGATTTAAATACTTTTTTCGTGTAAAAAGTAAAGATTGAGTAAAATAGTAATATATGAATCTGGAGTAGCTGTTCTGATATGGAAGAAGGCCAGTGATACGAGATTGGATGATGGTATATGCATGGCTGCGTGATGTCGTGTATATGAAACTGCTCGCTAAGCAGAGACAATGTCATACGCGCGTATATGTACTGCAGAAGAGTGTAATGATCAGTTCGGACAGGTTCTGACGGGACTGTTGGAGAGTGAAGGTAGAGTTGTGAGGGGGTAATCGATGGTAGGTGCGAGGGCGTAGGAGTGGTGTGTTTAGCGTAAGTAGTATGAATATTAAATTTTACGTCAGTTTCTTCGATGTGGTGGTGTACACCATGTTTGAAAGTAGACAAAGAGTCTTGCATATGTAACAGTCCTGAAAAATATGTTATTTTCAAAACGAATGATTGATTTTATCGAAAATTTAAATAAATATAGCTAATTTGGTAGGAGTGTTAGTGTAGACGATGAAGTTCTGTAGGAAATAAAGTCTTTGTAGGTATAATAAAAAAGTATTTACCAACAAGTTTTTTTAATAATTGATTGATTTTACTGTGAATTGATCGGATATAGCTAAGAAATAAGTCATGTTTAAGTAGTATTCATAAATGGTATTCAAATAAAGTTTTTGAAATTATAGTTACAATGTTAAAAAAACGATAATTTTAAAATTGATGATCAATACGTAGTCTCAATCGATGGTTGTTACTACTTACTGTCATCTAGCTGCTATGTAAAGACACTGGTGACATGCTGTGTAGTGAGAATTATAAAGGAAATATATTTTAATATGAAGGATAAGAGAGGGGTGGTAAAGTTGGGAGAGGGTGGTGGAGGGGGTGTAGTAGTTTGAGCGGGTTATAACACGAACCTCAGTGAGAGGGTAAAGTAGGGCGATGGAGGGGGGAAATTCATCACGTGACTAACAGCCAATTACAATTCTTTCGTTTGGGTAGTGTTGGGGGAGGGGGGATAAGTTAATATATACATGTAAAAAGTGGTGGGGGGCATCAGTGTGTCGATGGAGCTCGTCCTGGTAAGACGTGTCGGTAGTTGATTTAATTAAATAATTTTTGTATAAAAAGTTTTTTTATTAAATCGTTTTTTTATTAAAAAGTTTTTTATTAAAAATAATTTTATTAAAAAGTGTTTTACTAAAAAGTTTTTTATTAATAATAATTCTATTAAAAAGTGTATTTATTAAATACGTGAGGGGTTATAATGGAATGCGAAATCGAAAAAAATTTGGAAGAAACACCAAGATGGCAGCCGGAAACAAGATGGCGTCCGGAAACAAGATAGAGGTAATATTTTGTTCGGGATTTTTCGGAATTTTTGGAATTTTTTTTAATTTTTAAAATTTTTTTTTTAATTTAGAATTTTTTGAAATTTTTCGAAATTTTGGAAAATTTTGGTAATTTGACACTCAAGGCCAAGGTCAAGGTTAAAGGTCAAGGTCAAGCGTCAAGGTCATCCAACATGGCGGCCGGGGACGTGACGTCACAACATGGCGGACAAATCCACACTCGGCTGAAATCCACACACCGTATCCATGTCCCAACATCGGCATAATCATACTACTACCGTTCGCCGTGAATATATTATTGCTGAATAGTTGAATTAAAAGCAAAGATGGGCAGCAGTAGGCATCCCAGAGAATTTGACGTCAGCTACAACTTCTATTGAAATAGTTAAGATCGTTGATTTTCTTGCACGCCCTACGAGAGCATTTCACGGCGGTTCAGTAAGCCAGAAATGAAACATTCCGTACTTGTTACTGTATGATAGATTACCCCGGCATTTCTTGTATGGTACATACCATACGAAGAACGTCGTAAGTTACGTCGTCTGTTGACCAAACTTACAGTTCATTTACAAATATTCCTCCAACGCTATTTATTTTTTACGAGTACATTTAAGGTACACATGTTACATTTTTCATGAAAGCTAAGTAAAGCAAAATAGAACGATGTCCAGAAATAAACATTATTTTTTACAACATGCACAATCAGATGGTTCTTTGCAAACGGCCATTTTGACTTTGAATTTAGGTTTAATTTTTTTCGAAAAAGTAAATTCAAGGTTGCTTTATGTTTGCCGACGCCATTGTGAACGACTTCGTTAGAAGCCATGTACTGAAAACTATAGTTAATTCAAATGTTAAAAGTCAAATGCCAAAGTTTTCTATTGTGTAACTGCCTTTAATGTGACGTAACACTCGTGGTTAGGGCTCTATACAGACTACGTATAATCGTCCGCTATTTTGGGTCTTTCGCAGCTACCGCAAGCCAAGTCATGCTCGCGCGCCCGAAAAATCGCAGAAACCTAACTCATCACCAATCGAAAACTATTCGGTCAATCGACTTTAAAAAAATTACAGAGTATTAATGAACTGTCCTGCCAATGACGCTATTCATTAATTTTCTTTATGGCATTTATTTACTATGTAAAAAAAAGTTTAACAATGGCATGAACATTTCTGACCGGGAAATGCAGGGTAAAATATAGTAAGCAAGAAACTTTTTTGTTTTACAAGATATATGGGGGGTGTCAGCGGACGAAACGCAAAATATAGTATAAAATTAATATTTATGCCCCTCTTGACGAGTTCCGAGAATCGCTGTTGTTTTGGCTGCAGGTTGAAGACAGAATATTTCTGGCTCGCGGCACCGCGCCGTCTAGCTCAATACCTGACTACGAATTATACCTTGGTTTGTCATAGTACTTAAGACATTAATTTTAACGCTACCTTTTTATTTATTATAACGTTTTCAACTTTCAATAACTGATTTTAGGGTTGTATACAAAAGTATACATTATCGAAAAAAATAAATTTACAAAATCAAATATTGAATAGAAAACTAATGCAACATCCTTAATTTCACTAAAGATAGTTTTTGAAATCTGTAATTTTTTAAAATTAATTTAAGATTGTTGACTGTCCCACAAAATAGGCGTAGGCTTACATACAACCAGAAATATATATATTATTTACTTAAGGGCACATTTTCAACAATTGATAATAAATGCATAAAAGCTCATTCATCTGATGTATGCATTAGTGTTTTTAAAGGTTTCGATAACTCATTGAAACGAAAATGTAATATTTTTAACTTTGTGATATTTGTTACGTAAGTAGTCATACTAATATTATCGAGGTTTCAGTAGTTAAAGAGGGAGTTATCACATTTAAATGTACAGCTTACATTCAATTTATTTAATATTCTAAAAAATTTCAGTGTGTTACAAATAAAATAATGTAAATATTTAAAGAAAGTGATTCGAGAAAATTGGCCTTATTATATATTATTGGTATGTAATAGCAAACATGTTTTTATTTTGCGTTACTAATGTAAAATACATGATTACCAGTCGGATAGATCGACGCATCTATACTCTGTTGCTAAAACTTTAGTTTGAAGATTTATACGTAGTGTCCTGAAGCTGTAAACGCAAATAGTTGCTGCTAATGAATTTGTTTTTAAAGAGAATTCATTGAGGTTTCAAGTAGTTTGTTCACTAAAATGAATTTAGTTTTGTTTGAAGTCAATCTACACTAAAAATTATAACACACTGCCTATCATGTAGTGGTGTGAATAATTTTTTTGTGCTGTAGCTGCCTTTCACTCACTCTGTGCAGACAGCATATATCCACGCTGACTTATAGCGTCAGGATAATAAATACAAATCTTTTTTCACACACTTGTACAAGTGCTAATTTTTCTTACAATACGACCAAACATGATTGTTATAGTCTATGACTTAAATATCTTAAATACAGCATGCTTGCTTTTATGCTCATTAAGCCTAGTTAACAAACACTACATTTCCGTAAATTTATGGAAAACATTATGGAGAAGTGCCACTAATTTACTGTATCCTACCTCGTAAATAAAACACACGGTATCTTGCATCTATGCTTAAATACTCTCTGCAAACAGATTGAATATAAATTTGTATTTAGAATTTTCTTTCCTTTTTACTGTATGTCTGTAAATAACACAGTTATCTCCCAAAACAGTTGATGTGGGAATTGTAATTTCTATTCTATATCTACATTATCACGATGGATATTCATAAAGTAGGAATTTCCGTTATCAACTATATACTTGTGAGAAAAAGGTTACAAACAAAAGCCTATTAATAACTACAGTGAACCTTGTTAATAATACAAACCATGTAGATATAAATATCTTGTTAACACGGGGCCATGCTGGTCGTGGGGTCAGACCTCTCGCCTCCCACCAAGGCGATCTGGGTTCGATTCCCGGCGGGGTCGGTTCCCGGATTTTCGCATGTGGAGATCGCCTTTGGTTAATGGGTTCTCTCTGGTATTTCCCGATTCCCCCTTCCCTTCATTCCGGCACTGCTTCATACTCACCTCATGTCACCCCTCACCAGTGCTGAAGACCTCGATGTTAAGCGCTGACTAAAAATCTCTCACTCACGCTCTCTCTCTAAAGACAGCAAGAATATGGCAGGAAATAATAGCTGCTCGAAATATTGTTGCACACAATGCTGTAAGTATTTTACACAATGTCAATACTAATGCAGAAGAGTATTTCAATAATGCTGTCTGCAAGTACATACCTAGTAAACGAGTAAACGTTTCCTTGAGAGGTGGTTATCAAACAAGAAGTGAACTGTCTGTAATTTCTTTTAACTCGGGACCTCGAACTCAGTCGTTTATTCATAAAGGGTTAGCAGTCAATAGTTCTGGAAATAATACCAAAGCTCACATTCAGCGTAAGAAACGTTCAGCCGAGAAAATAAAGCTCAAGGGAAAAGACAACCCACAAATACTAAAGCGAAGGAAGTTACAGATGTTCGGTCTTGACAGCGATTAAGGGTGTGTTGAAGCAGGATTGTCCGATATGGAGTCAGACCTCTATGCGAAAAAAACTGCGGAGTTTCTTACCAGTCTTCGTCTAACTGAGAAGGATCTAGAAAATCTTCAAATTGCTACCAAAAGTCAAAGTGTTTCCCTTCTTTGGAAAGAGGAACGTCCCAAAAGACTGACAGCGTCTCACTTTGGTACAAATTGTAAAATGAAGAAATCTACCAAGCGAGCTAAGTTCGTTGTGAATATCTGTACAACAGGTGTTCTGAGACAGCGGCTACGAGATACGGTTTGGAAAATGAGCGAAATATCATTGAGGATTTCGAAGCTACTAATAGTGAGAAGGTAGCTCGTTGTGGCTTGTTTGTATATCAGGAGTACCCTTGGCTCGCGGCATCGTCGGAAGGACTTGTTGGAGTTTATGGTATTCTTGCAGTAAATATCCTGCTGTAGCCTCGAAACTAACACCAGAAGAAGCAGTGAAAGGTAAGAAAGTTAAACCTTGTAATATCGTAGATGACAAAATGTTTTTAGAGGAAGAACACGCATACACGTACCAAGTACAGGGGTAAATGCTTACTACAAATAGAAAATATTTTTTTTCTGGGCAGCAAATGGATCAATAGTCCAAAAAAATTGGGGGGGGGGGGGAAACAACACTTTTTGGGAGGAAAAAATTATTAAAAATCGGGCTCATTTTTATATGGAAAGCCTCCTTCCAGAAATAATTGATCTTCGCTACCTTAGAAACATGGACATCAGGGAACCCAATAATAATATCTGAAATCGGCATATGTTAAATATTTTTTTGTTACGTAGCTTATGTCTAAGCAGACACATTTGAACTTTTGTTGAAGACAAGTTACCTTTTTATTACTTACTAGGTTATAAAAAGAAATGATAAACAACTTTAGTTTGCCATTTGGATGATAGTTATTCCTGAAAAATTCTGTGGGTCTATAATAGAACAGACGAATGCTGTTGACAGTTTTATTGTCTATAGTATTGTAGTTGTGAATTAATTGAAATGCAATAAAATTATATATCTTAGATAATATACTGCGATCTCGGACCAAATGCGATCTTGAGATCATAGCATTGCGCGAACAGATACTGTATTCACACCTTCTAGGTTCACGTGAACTGATATTCAACGCATAGGAACATGTAACAATGCTGTATGACATATTGCTGCTTTATTGCTATTTTTCATAATGTTGTAACGTCACTGTTTGGTCAAAGGAAACTATTTATGATTACAGAATATATAGGCTGTATAATGTTGGATGTGGAGAAAATAGACCCATTACACACAAGTAAGATTTGGTATGGCGGTTATTATTGACATACTCTACATAAAAATTTGACGCCGATACACGATATAAATATTACATTTCGCAAATGTAGTCAGATATAATGTGTGAGATTTTTTGTTCAGCGCTTAATATCGAGGTCTTTAGCACTGGTGAGGGTGACATGAGGTGAGTATAGAGCAGCGCTGGAATGAAGGGGCGGGGAAAACGGGAGAGCCCCGAGAAAACGCGCTGACCAACTGCATCGCCCGGCACGATTTCAAAATGCGCAAATTCCGGGGCACGACCCTGCCGGGAATTAACCCCGGATCGCCTTGGTAGAAGGCTAATGGTCTGCCCATTCGGTCGAAGCGGCCCGTGTCAGAGGTAGTGTTTACTTCAGTAGCCAACTATTAAGGCTCGGTTTCAGTCGCCGTATTGAATTTTATTGTATTTAGCTTTTTTTGGAATTCTAAGAAGATTAATGTTAAATATGTGATTATACCTCAAATTATATTTACATTTCGCTACAGTACAGACCTTGCGATTTAGCTGTTAACATACATCTACGCCGCAATGTGTGTGGCAGATTTTTTTAAATTCATTATTTGCCCGAAATATTGCGACCTAACTATACATTACTATCTCTATTGCCATGCCTGTACTGCAACGTAAAGTAAATATAATTAGAGGTATAATCGTATATTTAACATTTTACTTCTTAGAATTCCAAAAAATCGAAATATAATAAAATTCAATATGACGACTGAAACCGAGTCTTAAATAAATGTTGAAAAAAATGGTTTAAGGGCACGATACACCAATTTTCATCGTAATATTTTTATTTTTATATTTGTGCCAGATATTATTTTCTTATTTTAGACAAAAATTTTGACTAAATCTTGCTCTTATTAAATGTTCAGGTCTCTCATAGTTTTTGCATAATAACTTGTAAACATCAAAATTTGAATTTTACGGTTTTATGTACATAATTAAAACCAAGTTACATACCAAACTGAAAAAAATTTCACAGTGAATGAGAATGTTGTAGGCTAAAGCTTGACGTACACAAAAAACAAAACAATTTAATATTTTTGTATTTTTTTAAATTTGTTGGAATTTTTAAATATTCTTTCAAAGCTAAGGGTTTTTATTTAAATACAAAAATTATCTTATTTTTGGTTTTTATGTATGTCAAGTGGCAGCCGACAACATTATTAACCACTGTGAATTTTTTTTAGTTTGCTATGTCAGTTGGTTTTAGTGGCGTGTAGGCCTATGTTTAAAATAAGGAAAAAATAATTGGTACAAATATAAAAAATATTACAATGAAAATAGCTGTAGCCCGCATCCTTGACTTACGTATAATAACTTAAATGCAATTTTGCCATTTACATTAATGATTTATAGTTTAATTAAATATAAAATAAGCCGAAAGTTTACGATGATTTTAAATGCCGTGTTAAGGGAGTTCACGTGACAAAAATGAATAATTTTATATTTTCATGACATAGCGTTCATTTTATAAACTTTATGCGTGACTCCTTTTTCCACTTGTGAAAACTTTCGATCGTGGCAGGTCAAATTCAAATTAGCATGATATAGGAACACAACAAGAACCAACTGACTTATTCGAACAAAATAATTTACACAGAAATGAGATATTACTGACCGTATGCTTAAATATTTAAAAACACACAACAAAGTCCCTTTGTAATTTTTAAATATTACCAGAAATGAAGAGAGTTTTCATAATGTTCGATTATTTTTAATACAAGGGAATTTTATTTTTTGTTTTAAGCCCTTTAGCATATATTCCATGATATCTAATTTCAGTGTCAATATTTCATTTGAGTAAGAAAGTTAGATTTTGTTATTTGCACGTTCCCGTAACTAGCAAATTTTTACTTTTGCTATGGGAAGACTATCAAAGCTAAAGATATTTTAGAAATGGAAAGTGTAGTCTCTAGTAACGTTTATGAAACGAACACTGTGTCGAACGATTACAAAATTATGCATTTTTGCCACGTGAACGCCTTTAAAGTGATACATCAATATTTTTTGCCATCCAATGTGTGTTTTGTCAATCAACATGTTTTTTAACGACTTATAATAATTTTTCTTTATGACCTTCAAGTAACATTCGCACTGGCCTAATGTGATGTAGAGTACAATTTTGTTACATTCAACTAAAATATTTATCATCCAAATTTTATCACAATGGTTAAATTGCATTGAAAATTAGTTTCAGATATATTCTGCGGGATCTTTATGTGATATCAACTATATTCGGCAGTTTAGGTTTTCCCATATTGGAGTTAATATTTTATGTAATTATTCTTTTCACGTCGTACGTAACCTCATTAATGTATGAACCAAGGTTCACAATTTGAAACACTAAAATTCGACGGTTCAGAGTCATATTACAAATGAACTGGAATTATTCGTTGATCTGCGATTGTGAAACACTTTTACAACTTAAAGCGCTATCATTTATAAAATTATCTCGGGTCATTTGTTCGTGAAACCGGTCGTTAGTAGTCTTAATATGTTAATCACAAAATTGTATTTGTACACTGGTTTGTAGAGCATTAGCCTTCATTTTTATTCGTGTAGTTTTGTATTTTGTTGTTGTAGCCTATACCAATACTATTAATTTTAAAATAAGTGTGTAAATAGTGTGCAATTGGCATTAAATACGAGTCTGCAAACTGAAAGTGCTTCAGTGAATGCAGCAGTACATAAAAATTGATTTCTTATTATTTTATGATGTTTAACAGGTTTTTCCTAATTTTGTATGTTTGTCTACACATTAATTAAGGTTGATGTATTAAAAACGTGTTGTAATATGATAATGTAAATGTAGTTTTTTCTCAAAAAGTACATAAGTCAGGTACATATTTTATAATGAACAATGGTTCTGAAGTTTCATCATTTGTAGTCACATATTATGTAAAACTTCGTAAACCAGAACCAACAGCCAATTTCTGTAAATAAATAGCGTTTATGTTTCATTACCTGTACGTTGTCATCTACGAGTTGAATTTTTATACAATGTTGATTGAACATTAGGAACCAAAGAACACGACAATACGACAATGAGAATACTATATGTCTGAAATAATTACTTGTTTAGGCACAGAAACTGAAAATATGGAAGAAAAATCTAAAAATGTGTGAATAATTTTATAACCATATTCACGTTTTTTCTTTCCTTGAAGACAGTCTCTGTGCAACACGTAATGTTGACATTACTGCACTATTATGTAAAACAGAAGCCTTATCTGAGAACATTGTTTTGCTATGATAGCGCTCATAAAAGCCCTGATACAATAGACACAGGTAATTGGTGTAGTGTTTATTGCACTCTCAACGCTGAGTTCGTAGATCAGTGTTGGCAGCTTGTTAATCAGCCGTTCTCTCTTACAGCAGGCGGTGTTGTTGAAATGGAGAAATAGGGCGCTATATGACTCACCAGCTATCTCCCTCTCACCCTACACTCTATGCCTGCTCGACTGACAGGTGTAGGTGGGGTGCCACCAGCCACGGGAGAAATAATATACGTCCGTGAACACGAAGCATAAGTTCCCACGGAAGTAGTCACCGCACTGGGACGAACCTGGTAAAGTAAGGGATGAGAGTTCAAATATAGGTGTCGGTTGAATTTTTTTCTGTAATATATTCATTTGGAATATAGTTGAGGTTCTATGCCGTAGTGGACTTAAACAAAAATGTAAATAAAATATGCAATATGTATGGCACCGCTTCTGCGAAAAAAAAAATCTAAATCTAAATAAACAATATGTTTAAGTGATGAGACTGTATTAAACTGTAAACAAAATAACGGCATGTTGTAAAAATTGTACATATTTAAACAATTAAATTAATTTTAGTCTCTCTTCCATTGTTACGCACAAAAAAGTGATTTGGTTTGAGGCTCTATTTTAGGTTATACATTAATGAGTGAATAAAATAGATACGAAATTTTCTACATGGCATCTGGGAAGAATAAAAAAATTCTGTAAACCATAAATTCAAATATATTCAATATATGTTTTTGTGATATTACAAAATAATGTGTAATTTTAGCTTACATCGCGGGTGATCAAATTACACTATAAATAAAGTTAAATGTTTGGTACAAAACATTAGTTAAATAGAAGTATGTAAATAAATAATAGTTTTTAAAATATAATTTGTCGAATTAGTCTATGTGAACTAAACTACTGTAAAAATACATATGTACGTACATATGTTGGATTCATTCTTCGTTCCGGTGTCTTGCGGTATATTATTATTCGTTGGCTACTTATTTTGACATTTACATTTTATGTTACAAATAGTTCATCTCAAACTGCTATGAAACATTTTAAGTTTAAAGACACACTTAAAATATATTAATGTATGTCAAGAATTCTATTTCCATTTAAATTCAAACTTTCATGTCTAGAGCCAAATAAAAGCATTAGTTTGTAAATCACGTATCTGCAATACACTTTAGTTTATGTATGTATATATATATATATATATATATATATATATATATATATATATATATATATATATATATATATATATATATATATATATATATATATATATATATATATATATATATATATATATATATATATATATATATATATATATATATATATATATATATATATATATATATATATATATATATATATATATATAT
>PNEQ01066654.1:0-36116 GCA_003012365.1 Medauroidea extradentata | reverse complement strand
TCGACTTTCGTCAGCTGTGACGTCGAATACCCTCGTGATTGGGTCATGGACGTCACGTGGGCTGTTTTCCGCCGAGAACTTTCCTACTTTATGTTTTTACGAGGTTGGCAGAACTACATTTGAAGATAGCGCCACCGTCGTATAGAGGGCGTTTAGTGCGCCGCTAGTTACGTCATGTTTACCCGGATTGGACGGAGAATTATGAGGGTAGGGGAAGTTTTTGGACTATAAGTAAGCGTTCCCAGGGTCCAGAAAAAAGGGAAAATAGACTGAATCAGAGCTCTGATTCAGGTTCAGATACGGACTCGGACATGTGGAGATGTGTGGATTCCTGGGACGTCACTATTGTCATTATTATGGACAGTTAAGTTTGAATTTGACAAATCACTATGTATTGTAGCATTGATCTATGTATGGTAGACGTAATGTTTTCTAGTAACTTAAATTGTACAAATTGGTTTTGGCACATGTATTGTAGAAATAATTTTTATACTGAATTTAGCTGTTTTTCACCATTAGTATTTTGGGTAGTAAAAGTTGTAATAATGCTCGTAATAAATGTGTGACTTTGTGACTTCAAGCATACAATAGAATTTTCCATTGGCAAATCTTAGTGTGACTAAAGCTGCCCTCAACTTTGATGGCTTTTCCGTCCTCCACTGTAAAACCATCAATCCTGCTTCTTTTAGGCTTTTCCTAAGGGTGTCTGTCGTCATCAAAAATGGAAACGGTGGTGACAGACGTTCGCTCGCCATCCTTGGTGGTGTCCTGAGAAAAGCTTTCCTCCGGGGTTTCCTCAGGCACCACTAGGGGGCGTTGCAACTGCTAAGTTCCCTTCCTCTGCTGCAGCGCCGTTTCCTCTCTCTGCCGACGTCACAGCGCAAATCAAACAACACAATGTCTATATGACTGAACTGGGAACACTGAAGCACGTCTGTGATGGCAAAGGTACGCTGTTATTTAAATTCATGAAATTTTCCAACGTCTGTTCACAACTTACATCATGGGAATCTATGCCATCGCACACAAGTACCAGGTAAACATCCAATAAACTATAAATATACGCTAGGCGAAAATAAGTCCATTTGTTTCTTCCACTCGGGAAAATAATGTGTCGTAAACAGAAATGTTGACTGTAACCCGATGTCAAGTAGACACCGTCACAACGGCAACACTCAACTTGGTACAATAGCAGGCGCTGGGAGAGTAATCGGCCATGGCCGTTGTTAAGAAACCATCACAACATTCGGTGGAGTAATTTCGGGAAACCATGAGAAACAGAAATCAGGATGGTCAGAGCCGTGGATCTAACCCGGGTCATCCTGAATGCGAGTTCAACGTGTTACCGTTGCACCACCTCGCTCGGTCTGAAACGTTGGTGTAAGATTCTTTCACCAAAAACCAGTAACTCTATAGGGATTTTCTGTAGAGTTATTATTTTTTGGCGAAAAGACTCTTACATCAACGTTTCAGTGTATTACGTGCACGAAAGCAGCTCTGCTCTACGGTTCACAGAGGCACATTTTAGCATAAATGAATTAAAAGCAGACTTCTGATTCAATCCTAACCGGAATACCGAGTTTGTGTTATCAAGATGTCAGTTCCAACTGGTTATGTTTTACTTGATTTCATGAAGCATATTTGTGGGCAAATTCGGCCCACGTTGGGAACAAGCGAGAAGTGCCAAGGTATGTGAAGAATTCTGTAGATGTATTTTCAGTCGGCGCGATCGAACTTTCGCTTTGAAACGTGCCTAACGAACGCACGCGCTTTGCGGCATTTAAAAGCGTGGCCCTGTGTTTGTTATCTGGATGTATTTACTGAAATGCCTTTGATATTGCACGCGCCGACCGAGCGATGGCAACACGAGTTGAATTATTCCCCGGGCTCTGTTTCAATTGCTACTCCAGGCACAAAAAAATGTCGACACTTCAGAGAAATATATTTGCGAATTGTGAAATTTAATTTAAGGCAAAGAATTTTAGTTTGCAAACGAAAGAACACATGTTCATACTATTGTGGGTCTTGGCACATTGCAAAAAAGAACCTACCTTAGCAAATAATTTTGAGTGTAAGTATTCGGCAAACAAAGCATCAGTACTGTATCTTAAATATGTTACAAACTGTCAAGTATTAGGAAAAGAATAATAATTAATGTATAGTAGTGAATATAAAAACACTGTTTGAAAACCTGTTTTTAAATACTTAAAATAAAAACCTGTTAGGATGCCTAGAAATTCAGAATAATATAACTTAAAAAATATTTTTATGTGGTGAAAATGAGTCAAAAACGTCGCAATATCAATTTTCATCTTTCTCGCCCAGGCGATTATTTCTGAAATTCTTTTAACTATCTCATATACTGTTAGTATTTTGGTCAGGAGGTCCTGTCTCTTTATTATCTGCATTTGTCTGGTCTGTGAGATGATTTTATTTAAAAATTTAATAAAAGGTTGTGGATGGAAAATTTAATGAACGAGCTTACCACGAAGTCAGGGAGTCTCAATCGGACTAATGTTCTTTTAAGGCACACTAATTCAACTTCTAGACACAATGAG
The DNA here is from genome assembly GCA_003012365.1 of Medauroidea extradentata. Lineage (NCBI taxonomy): Eukaryota > Metazoa > Arthropoda > Insecta > Phasmatodea > Phasmatidae > Medauroidea > Medauroidea extradentata. The sequence continues at coordinate 33,558 of PNEQ01066654.1, read as the reverse complement.
ATAATTTTTGTCTGCCATTTTCCTTTACCTGGAATTTGACGGCTACGTCAGGGAGGAAACCTGGACTATAAGGGGAGGGTGATAGTGTGGTGGTTCGCCATCGTCTTCCGCAGAGATGAAGATACATTCACAAAACCCAGTCCTGAACCTAGGGATGTAGTGTTCGATTTCTTCTCCCATGCCGAGAATCGAACCTGCGACCCTTAACCCACCGTCCTGGAAATATAACCAATCAGCCAATTCGACAGACCAAACACATTGTCTTATTAAACCACAAAAAATCACGTGAACTGGGTATGTTAATTTCAACCAAAAATTTTAAATCATGTTACAAAACATATTTTTAGAGACAACAAATCCTACCTGACAACAAGTGCTGTGTTTGTTTACTTGATTTTTATTGGTTTTTTCATAGTAAAACATACTGGCATATATAGACGTCTGCACCGAAACATTTTGTTCCTGCAGTAACTCATGACAACTACGGCGCAGGTATTTTCAATGGTCAAGACGGCTATCCCGTTTTAAGCATACCGTTTCTTGGAAACATACTTCGTTGGCGAGACACGCAAACAAAAACATTCGGCCAGCCATAGAACGCAGTAGTAAACAAGGGGTTCAAGACCAATTCTGTCGGTCTATTTGTTTATGTGGCCAAATCGAACGGCACAATATTGCAGCCCATAACATGCAATGTCCTATGCAAAAGTTTTTAGTTGAAAAACAATCATTACCCCACCCTCTGTTAAGTACATTCCTCCCTATCTTTACCTGCAATATGTCAGCGTTCAATGTGATCATGTAACAAAATAGCAGCGTAACAGTCTAGTTATTTTATAAAGACTTTGGTTGTACATAATGTCTGGAGACAAAGCGAGATGCAAAGTCATCAATTCCAAAAGCTAGGATTTTTTTTTTGTGCCAGAGGTGCAGTTTCTGTTCCCGTAGCACTTTCCAAGAATATTTATGGATGGACTACTATTTTGGTGCATGTCGAAAGCATCTCGACCATGCATTCAAGCTAATACTTTAGAGACTGATATCGGACAGTTGTACGCATATAAGAAAGAGAAATTTGTGAAAATAACCTAGCGGTATGGGGTGGTACTATCCAAAACACTAATATTACTTTTACGTTAACATAAATTTTCTCTAGTTTATATGTTTGGTGAATTACTAATTTTGCTTCAGCCATTTATTCCCGTTCGTGGCATTAAAAACTGCTTAGGCATATTCATTAAGAAAAGTAATTTTTTCTTGACCTTGTGTTGGCAGCGCAAATCTGAAATTAATCGAGTGAAGTGTGTTGTTATTGCTGGCCCTGGGTGGAAACGCAGTCAGTGTTCTCGCAGAATTGCACACGCTGCCCAGTATTGGCTTACAGCGTGTTTGGTTTCCAGCACTGCTTATTACGATCGGGGTTCCGGGTACCGTGCCATTTATCGCTGTCGTTGAAATGTGATGGGAATTGCCTTGTTTCCCATAGCTCTTTTTATATAGCATATTTTTGCTTTGTGTGTATAGCAAATAATAAAAAAATTATCGAGTACGCAATGAACCCGAGAGCAGGGTATCTCATTCCGAGTCAAACTTTCAGCCTGGGAGAGGCTTCTGCTGTTCCCTGAGAGTAGCAGCAGAATGCAGGCGCGGAGGAAATGGAAGATCACCGAGAAAACCTGCCGCCAAACGACAACGTTCGCCTACATCCGGGGCCAATCCCGATGGGAATCGAACCCGTGTTTTTTTAAGAGTGTGTGGTAGGTAAATAAACGCTGAAAACATCAATTGATTTCTACGCTTTTTTCGATGCCAATATGGATAAAATACTCTATGACAATCCTAGATAATGGTATTGGCCAACTTTATGAGTAAACATTTATCCAAAATTACTAATTCGTTACGCGTGATCTCTTGCGCTGCAGTTAAATGCACGAAGTTCCGGCGTCAGAGATTGTGCCTCAGATGTTTGTAACACTGGAAACAATTTTGTTTAAAACGTTGGGTAAAACTAATGTCTAGGATTGCTATTGATAAATTTTCGCAAATTGGCTTCAAGAACCTACAGTTGTAAATTAATGCTTTTAGCGTTGAATTATGTACCACGCCATCTTAATGGAGACAATTGGCCTGACAGCTACACCGCCGGCCCTTGATGTTACTCAGTGATCCCAACCAACACACCTTATCTTCAAGAGGCAGCATTTATGGGAAGCACGTGAGATAAATTTCGAGATGCACTTATTCAATGCAGTAAGTGTACTAGTATACAGAAAATAGAGACGTGCATCACAACAATCCCCACGTTACAGTTAGGCCACCAAACACATATCACTTGCCATTCAATTCATTTTCATTTACTGTTGTCCTATAACTAACAATTCGATTTGCCCAGCAGGCTACGGTCTACGGAGCAAGAGCTCCTTGACTTAAATCCTGGCTAGGGCACTGATGTAACCTCGTAAATGTACGTCTGTCGGGCTGTCTGCGGCGAGGAAAAGCTTCTTCATACAATCGTGCAGCCTGAAGTGCACTGCCATTAGCTTTGCCATACATGAAGTGTATGTCAGCGTACTCTTCATTAGTGTAACCTCCGTCCATGGTGCCTTTACTTTCATAACTGATTGTCTGTACGGCACAGTGCATGTAGGGAGCGAGGGGAGTAGTCGCGCATGCGTCAACAACCTGATAGGCGAACCCATACCTTGAGATACCAGCGTAATTACCTAGGAATCCAAACGCGTTTGGAGTTGGTTCCCAATTCGACTTGTTACGAGAACTCGACAACGGTTGATTTCCGGACCCATGTTTATTGGAAATTTGTAGCTTATTTCGGCCAGTACATTCCATGTGTGCATTATTGACCATCACTTCTGTTACATCCTGTATTTAATTAGCATTTTACTGAAACTGAAATGATTCCCGTAGGAGTAGAAGGATTTATTTTTTAACAAGAAGGATCTTGTCGCGATGAACCTAAAGAAACACGATACAGAACCTCGCCGACGCACGAGTTGTGTTTTTTTTTTTTTTTTGTGACTGCCATTGTTTCGTGGAAAAGCCCCGGGAACTGACGTGTGACGTTGATGCATGACCTGATACTACTTTTTTTTTTCTCCGCTACTGTTACAATTTACTTAGCCGTTGACAAATACTTTCTACAAGTTCCCCTCACGGGCACAATATTTCAGTCTTCGTGTTGGCGTAGTCGCTTATACAAAGACTGCCACAGATAACATGATACTAACTCTCTCGGACCGGAAGTACTTATCTTAAATTCATTCTTCTGCTGGTTCAACCACTTAGAACGTGTTCACACGACACGCTGAACACGTTGAAGAAGTTTTTTTTTTCACATTGGTGCAAAAAAACTCAAAACCTTTTTCAAAAAATTTCTTTGAAAAAACTTCAAGACTGAGAGCAGTCATACAATGCACAATTCTGCGTAAATATTTTGCAAAATAATGTACCGTTCGTTCAGGAAAAAAAATATACTTTTCTTGATTCCTGTTTGTTATCATAACAAAATTGGTGATTTTTTGGGTGCAATAATCTGAAAAACATTGAGGTTTATTATTACCAAAATAATTTGGTACATATTATGATATATGTGTGACAATTCTATGTATAGATTTTTCGATATGGTAATTATGTTGCCTTATAGAAATATTTTAAAAATCACTGTGAAACTACACCTTCAAGCAGCCATTGTTAAACATGTTTAGTTGAAGACTGCAATCTGTAAATATTGAGGTTACACGGACATAAATTTTACTGGCCGAAACTATGGCAATGTTAACAAACCACAAAAAAACTGTGTAGTGTAACCTTTTTGTTTTCCATGTTCTGTGGCTATCGAATTAAAATATAAAAATTGATAAACAAGTAAACTATGTGTGACATTTTAACGATTCCTGCAAAATGATAGGTATTACAAGTTGAACCACTTGCGTGGACATACGCCATTGGGGAAGAATGTTGCCGTGCTGCAGAAAACCCACACAGTAAAAAAAAGTATTAGCTGTTGTCAAAAAACGCATAACGTACAGACAATTCCGGAAAGTAGTATCCTGAAAGACGATACGAAAACCCAAATAAGGAAAATAAAATAAAGTTCAATAACAATACAAAATAATTCAAATCAGGAGGCAAATGCAATGTAAATGACTGAGCTATAAGTAGGCGTGTTTCCTACATAAGGCACTTGTTTGCACAGACGTCACAACCAATCTGCTGGAGTTACTCAGATTGTACGTGAGCCTGAAGATGGGAACACACACCAGTTCCCGAGACGTCGCATCTGCTGCTGTCGAATGAAGCCTGTAGCTTTTCATCTGTGTTTACTTCGTCGGGTCGTCTATGTTCACATACATTCGAGTATCTTGTCGTTTGTGTTGTCCTCGGCCATTACGTCACAATTTTTGTAAGCCTTACTTTGTTGTTTTAGTTTTTGTGCTTATGTTTTATTGTTTATTTTTGTCATCTTTCTTCATATAACAATGTTTTATTCCAAAATTGATTTCGTGCTGTTATTGTGTTATTGTTCTATTTTTTCTCATTCTTTGGTTTTATTTTCAAGTCGTCTTTCGGGACACGACTAAGTTGTATTCCTTTCCGAAATTGTCTGCCCATTATATGTTTGTTAACAACAGCGTTTCTTCTGTTTTTCTGCAGCACGCCAACATTCGCTCGCAACTGCGTATGTCCACAATACAGTTCAGTAGATAAACAAAGTATTACTGGCAGGACCTGGCAAACTACCAGTGTATATATAAAATGGATGTTGGTAGAATTGCGAAACCCCCACCTCATAATTTCCTATATACCGTAAGTCGAGACTGTGTATACAAGTTGATGCACTGCGGCGCTATCTAGTGACGAGTTGGCGATTGATAACATAAAATACTTCTCCATGTAAAAATACATATACATGCCAAGTTTCATGGTAATCAGTCAAACTGTGTCGGAGATTATTGATTTCATTCATACGTGCACGCGTACATGCGCACTTATATACCAACGTAAGTATCTTATTTAAAAATGTATATCAACTGTCGTGCACAGAATGATGTTGTCGTGGTCTACACTATCAAGAACTTTTGACAAATCAGCGCCTTCTTGAACCTCACGTTTGGAGTGATTGATGTACGGCAGTTTGGACCTGGACTAATTGATATTCAAACAATTTTATATATTTTTTTATCGGCTTGATGAGCGAGGAGATTTGAACTGTTACACCCTCATCTCCGCAAAGACCTGCGACGTATGTGTGTCAGCACGGCTGGTGCTGTTGGACGTTACGCGAGCGACAGTGGCGCTGTGGACGGACTGTTTAAGGGTGTTTAAGTGCGATAATATCATACTTTTAAATTTTTATGAAATACGTTTAGTTTTGTAGACGATACTTGTGTGAGAACGTTTAACTATTACGAAGCAATTTTAGCTCTCATAGCTTTCTCGTAACGGAGTGTCAAAGTCAACATTTGCTTGTTACACTGTCATGCAAACACTGAATACCAACCGACCTACTTAAACAAAATAATTCACTGTGAACTTACATCACATGAGTTATGCAATAAAACACAAAAAACCCACAACGTAAGATTAAAATCGCAAAATACAGGAAAAAACTTGTAAATTCAGTAATATTTTGAAAATACAAAAACCGTTCGCGGAATGTATTTAAATGTTTTATTACGTAGCCCATAGTATGTTGTTTCACTGTGAATTATTTCACGTACGTAAGTCAATTGGTTTTCACTATTTGCATGGCAGCAGAACGTGCAAATTTTGACATTGACGCACCGTTATGAGAAAACTACACCTGCTAAAATTGTTTCGTAATAGGAAACTGCACTCGCAAGAATAATCTACCAAATTAACACCATTTCACGTATATATAAAGATATGAATTTTTCGCATTTGAACACCCTTACACCGAAGCGACGTTGTGTGCTAGCTGAGCGCCATTATTTCATCCATTGCTGTGCTCAATGCAGGTGCTACAGGAGCCTTGGTACCACCATTACAATATTATAATTCACGTAATTTCCTTTATTTCACCAGCTTAAATAATTACGTAAATTTGCTAAATTAACTACTGTATTTCCAAAAATATTACTCTTTTTACAGTTCCTTGTGTTAAGCAGATTTCCCTAATGTTTTTTTTATATTTTATTATGAATCGTAAACTGGTTTTTAATTATTTTTAAAACAATATTGTATGAAAATATGTCCTACAACTTAAATCACATTTCATTCTTTTAAATATGCTGATCTGTTATTTATCCTATACATTGCCATGATGCCTTATATCAATAATGATATTTTTTACCCTTTTATTCGTGTATATTTTTATAGGAACTAGGGAAAGGGGGTGTAATCTGGCACTGCAACTAATCTAACCTTGCGCACGATAGGGTTTCCTCGCCTGAAAGTGTTTAGACTTGGGCGTGTGTATTTCATGTAATACACAGATTATTGCGACACAATGTAGCAGTTATCCTGCTCGCCAGTGTCAGCACACTTGATGGTTAACAGTATCTACCTGTATTTCAGACGAAGCACTATAGTACACCGTTCCTGGCAAACGCTTTAATTAAGATATTAGTAATACTTTGAGTTCTATTGTACACTGTAAGTTAATTGGACCTTCTAAGTACATAATATCCTCGTTATGGCACTTTGTTAAAGAAATCGTAGTAAACAGAATATCTAGAAACAAACACGTAATAAGCACATCTCACGATTCCTGAGATCAGTCAAAGGGGAAATGTTAGAGGCAAGATGTTGTGCGATGTTTAATATGGCAACATAGCACTGTAGTTAGTCCCCTCTTGCGATCCACATATATCTTACTTATCTCACTACTACTGTTCTGACCTGCATATTATAGTTGCAGGTTAAAGTCCCGAACAATACAAACATGATTATACGTTTTCTTGACATAACATACATACAATAATACCTGGACGTGAAGCGTAAGAAGTGATTTTCTCCGTGCAGTGTTGCCACATAGTCCACGTAAAATGTCGTACTATATTTTGCCATCTATATTTTCGTCTCTTATTTAACCCAGGACTCGCGCGGTGTGCTTATAATGCGTTTGTTTCTGGACATCCTGTATACAGGATGAAACCGGATATTAGGTTTTGTTATTTCGTTTCCCGGGTTGAAGAGGTTTACCTGTAGTCATTGTACGCCAATGGTAATAAATTACCCTCTGCATGAGAAGTTGGACAGCAGCATATTTCACTTGCCCCTATGCATCCGTAGAATTATGAATTGACTTAAATTTGGCCTTTATGCTATCGGCATGCCGGGCTACAAGTGTAATATAATTACAATTAACGCAAGTTTCAAAGAAGTTATTTCGTAAATTTGTTTACCTATTTTAGGAGTTCACGATTAAGTGAACACTTTCGACGACCCCCATGTGTGGAAGAATAATTTAAAAATATTTTTTGTGACTTGAGACGCTAAGTTCTGAGTACAGTACAATCTCTTTACTTTGGCTGTTACTTAGGGTGCTTTGTTCTAACGATGTGTTGTTGAAATCAACGTTTCATCATATCACAAATCGAGAATTAATGGTCTGACGTAGGAACAAAACCTGTTTAGATACGCAGGAAATCACCACGATCAGAATGACCACGGTCGTGGTGTGAACGTTGAACATGTTCAGGTGAACTAGTTCAAAAGTACCGTGAGACCAGGCGGCCTCTTCAGTAGCTTTTCAAGTCTCTAATAAGATGTTTATATAAAAACCTTCTTAACTACCTTTACGACGGAAATTCGTATTCTGTAACTAAAAATGGTTCCGTGACTTTCTTCCAAATGTCTCCTGACTATATAAAGATCGGAATCTAGGGTGTTGTTAGGAAAGAAAGTTAATGAAAATAGCTGCAATATTTAAGTTATGTTCTACGAAAATCCTTGTAAGAACAAATCCGTCTTCTTGGAAGTTGATAGAAGTAGATTATTTTATTTTCACTGATATATGTACTATATTTTGCTGATTATAGTAGCTCTCTGTACCGACACTAACGACACAAACAGTAAGTGCAGCACCATATCTTTCTGCTAGCGACGAGTTGATGTTAGGCCTATACTTTTAAAATTCGAATTGAAAATAAGAACAACCATTAATTATATTCAATAAAACTAAATTAAAACAGTAAGTAATTCAAAAAGCTTTGTGAAATGTGAGAAAATATAATTTAATAAGATGTACGAAGGTTTTCAGAGCACAACATGCAGTGTGGCGAAGTATATTGAGATTATGGTAAAGAGAGGTGTTAGAGAATATGATGTAAAGACAATCACGAGTGACTACTTGAACTACTGTTGCTCTTGAAAGACAGTCACAGGATACGATCTTTACCAGAGGATGGAAGTTAGAGAATGGACCCACAGTTACTTTATTTGTGAACTGACCATTGAAACAATCTCTATAATTCTTTATTTTTAAGTTTCATTAAGTTTTACTCATATATTAACAAAATAAGTGTTATAGCTCTATTATTGTAAAAAAAACTCTTGTAAGTATTCATTTACAAAACTGGCCATTTACCACATGTGAATTGGAAAAAACATGCGATCAAAATTAGATATGTGCAGTACATGTCGGTGATATTGTTTGTTACGTACGTGCACATAACGTTGGCCTAAAACTATTTAAACTACGTCAGGTGACATTCCGTCTCAACGAGTGGGGTAAATGGGAGATCCCCGTGAAAACTCGTCGAACAAAGGCATCGTTCGGCACGATCTCCACATGCAAAAATACTGTGACGTACCCCACCGGGAATCGAACCCGTATCACCTTGGTGGGAGGCCAATTGTCTGGCCATAATTGAGACGCGTTAGTTAGAAATCCAGGACACGGGAGCCGTTTGTTGTAATAGAGTTTCGCCAGAAGAAGGCCACTGCTGACCGATTGTTGCGACAGGCGACTGGGGCTGCAGACCCGTCGTCGTGATAATTTGCAGTTTTGGAGGCGCTTAGGTTACCAAACTGGGACGCTTCCAGCGAGACCGCGCTGATAATGTACCGATACCAATTCATGGGCGAATTCCGCTCACTGGTCGGGCCGCGATGTAGATGGAGCGAAGCCGTTTCAGGGCGAAAGTTGGGTAGTAACGCAGATAGTTTATGTTCGGAAGTCTAGAATACGAGGAGAGAAGCAGCTGATTCCTGTCGGTGAAAGTCGTCAAAGTCAGTAAGTCACTGCAGGGTGTGGCTTCTGCCCCAGCCTGGCCTAGAAGATTTCTAGTATGTCATTGAGTTCATCGCATTTGAGTTGGTCATGGAGAAACAATTTAGAGCCACGATTTTATGGCGAAAATATTTTTGAATCAATTGGTTTCAATGTCTTATGAGCACATCTGCAGCTGTGCTTCATGATCAGTGATTGGATGGCTTACCTCTCACTTGTCTTGGGTTTATACTGGCAAATCACAGGCGTTTGGTGTCACAGTTGTTTTATTCTGATTGGCACAGTCAAGTGAGAGACGTGTCTGAACAAAGACACGCGGCCAATAACCTTCAAGCTGGGGCCGCGGTGGCCGAAAGGTCAGATCTCCCGCCTCCCACCAAGGCGATCCGGGTTCGATTCCCGGCGGGGTCGGTCCCTGGATTTTTCGCATGTGGGAATCATGCCGGACGATGCCGCTGGTCGGCGGGTTTTCTCGGGGATCTCCCGTTTCCCCCGCCCATTCATTCCGGCACCGCTCCATACTCACATGTCACCCCTCACCAGCGGTAAAGACCTCGCTGTTAAGCGCTGACAAAAATCTCTCACTTAACCATCAAGCAGAGCTGCAGATGTGCACGTACGGTACTGAAACAAAGTCATGCAGAAATCTTTTCACGACAAAATCGTGGATCTAGCTGCAGTAATTACTTTTAAGGACGCCACCTACGTGCGTGTAAGTGACCGTATAATTTTATTGGTGGAAAGTCTGTAGCAAAGGTCTGTGCACGTCGCAATCTGAGTTTCACACACACCTGGTTAGTACATTTTGAAGTATGGCAGTCTGAAAAGATAGTTGTTTAGCCATGTTGAAGGGCTTAGAACCCGTGTTTTTAATGAGCGTGGGGTCTTAACAATCACCTTCCGACCTTGTCCGAAGTGTGTTTTCTTATTGTACGTTGGCCCAATATACGCATGCGAAATAGTTTCGTAAAGAAACATTTGTTTCCGAACATACTGCAACGCATTTTAAGCGCTTGGTAGGCGGCCCTCTAAAGGTCTTGTGCTTGTTTATGCGTTTTTTTAGTTGATTTTTTTTTTATCGTGAAATGAAAAGATATCGCAAAACCGTTAAATAGAAACGCTGGAAATTGTTTGTACTATGTAGCTTAATTTTATTTTAAACATTAGTTTCTATAATTTTGGCTAGTTATCGACTTAATTTAATTGTATTGAAGTCTATAATTATTCAAAATTAAAAACTTATGTTAAGAAAAATGCGCTACATAATACAGACAATTTCCAACATTTATATGTGACAGTTTTGCGATATCTGTTCCCTCCCAGGATTTAATAAATAAAACTTATTAAAATACGTTTAACGGTAGCCCTGTGTTCTTGGTTCTATTGCTATGTTAGTCATTACGGTACAGGTAAGCAAACATTTTGAACTTCTTGTTTTATGTAAGTCTTAATCCGGGAAAACCAGACCATGGTCCCTTTAACCCGACAGGCAAGCAGCCTCCATGAATCTTTTTCATTATTTTGAATTATTTATAATGTCGATTCCATGATTGTTAATATCTTAAATGGTTCTTGATGATCAATGCTAATCGTTCAGGTAATTAATTACTTTTTACCGATTTGTAATATTATTTTAACAAAACCAAAGTTCCTATTTTTGTTTAAGTAACGTTTATTAAATGTTAGTTTTTTTTAATTCTTCCGTTTATTTACGAGCTCTCTCTCTCCTTTAATATTTATTTGAAGACGTACATAATTCATGCAAGGGATCTTCACAGATAGTTAAATTAGTGTTAAGTATGAAAATTGCTACATTTCTTCCTAATCAGATTTCTATTTATTTTATTTGTAGCCTAATAAGTTTGCTTGTCCCTGATTGGTTTGGTCTCGCCCTACTTTAAATTATTTTTCCATATTTAAATTTTATCTTACCCTTTACCGTTACTAGTAATTTAAAACAAGAACTTTTCTCTGGTCCGTAGATAACACTGAGTCAATGCTAGTTTTGTTGATCCGTTTCTAAAAACGAGGGGATTTATTATTTGATCGTAATATACCAAGTGTGGATCCTGCGATAACAATGGATGCATGTTTAGGTGCTACCGTAAAGTTGGTGGTTACGCATTGTTTCCAATTATTCAAAATAATTAGCTGTGGGTAATTGTGAAATGTCGTCCTGCATTATTGGGGAACGTTCTCATAATAGTAGCAGATGATTTAATGCCTTAAACAAATAACTAATTTTGTTGGGTTTTAGTCCAGGCAAAGCATGAATAATTGCGACGATTTAATAAAGTTCATGATAAGCCACAAGCTCATTAGAAGCAATCAATTTTGAGAATAGCCAACTGACTCCTGAATACACCGCCAATACAGTGGAGAACGAAAATGTTTCTGTAGTATAACATAACTGGTATTTAACGAACAGGGTGGTCTATTTTCCCGTTACATGTAAACTATTATAAAAATGAAACTATTGTATATAGGACGTACCGTTTTATTTTAAAACGTTTTACAGCCCTTAAAGTTTATCTCAAAAAAATTTTTTTAACTATCAGGTCGGAAATAAGTCAAATTGACCGATTTCTAAATTGTTGATACTTATTAGGATAAGCTTTTTGAGTTAGTGCTTACTATTTTTGTCCTCACCATACTGCATATTAGCCTTACATTGAGATATATTTCTAATAGTTCGTAAAATAAACCTTGTCGGTGTTTTGGTCTTCAAACACCGAACGTGAAAAATCTGCTTTTCTCTCCTTGACAAGTATTTATATTATTATTGCGTAGAACCGCTAAGTTTGTATATATATATATATATATATATATATATATATATATATATATATATATATATTCAGATAGATGATTACGTAATGAATCAGACACGTATTGTCAACAAGTTGGATTAACCTTGCTAAGAAAGACTGGACCGATTTTAACCGTCTAAAAGGCAATAGTAATTTTTTTTTCACACGAACATGAGTGATGCGCTTGATTAACATATGTGACTTACATCAATGTATTCTGTCCGGTTTATGTGACATGTAATCCCACACGTGCATCGGTTGAAGACAGTGGGTCACAAGTCAATATAACACGGTAAGGCAGTAATAAAGAGAACTAACGTCTCGTCCCTCGTTCCAGTTCCGGTGGTATATCAGTGCTTTACCGCCGCTACTGTCGACAAAGGTTTGGTTTGTCAGTGCACCTTATGACGTATTCCAGTAACTATTCTGGACTGCTCACTGGCCGAGTTCCGCGCATTCCAGTGACCTGAACTCGGGACGAGAGCGTTCTGGTTTTCGTATTCAAGTTGCAAGTCACACTCGTCGAGTGCGAGCAGAGAGCAATTTATCTCACTCCTTCTCCAGAGACAGTTCTGTGTTTTTCAATGTAAATATGGCGGCGACCACTGCTTATGATAACAACGAGAGAAGGTTTGCTTGTATGGAAATTCGTTTGCTTAAGTAATGCATGACAAGTAATATAATGGCAAAAATACTGTTATTTTATTAATTACATTGTTTGTAGGTAAAACGGAAGTAAGTTTTGCTTGTGTGCATGTTTACTAGCTGGTCAAGATAGAGAAGTTGGAGCTAATTTCCTCCCGAATTCCATAGAATTCACTTTCTATTTAGATATAAAATTTGCTACAGTCAACCGTATATAAGCTTGAATATGGACGAACAAGCGTGAGTAATTTGAATCAACTAAATGTTTTGGTTGCCTGTAAGATTTATTTACCTTGACAAAACGCTTAAGTCCAGTTAAATACGAATTTGGTTAGGTCAAAAAAGTAGATGTTTGACAGTTTTTTAATTGTTAAATCAACGAATATTTTGTTGGTTGGATCATTAAACATATTTTCGTTACCTTGTTTAATCTTATATATATGTACATATTTAATTGTATCAAACACATATTACTCTGCTTGCCTATTATCTATTATCAGCATCTGGGTCCCAAGACATGTATTGTAAAAATAATTGCCTGTCACCAATTTTTGCACTGTAAATGTGACGTATTCTGATAGTAAGTGCATAAACAATACATAATCACGTGAAATACGCCCTCGGACAGCTTACAGATCGTCTCAAGAACGTCCACGGTGCAGACAGAATCTTTCTGCGAAACTGACAACTCATTTTTCCTACATGGGTTGTCTACCGTGCCTCCTCCTCTCTTACACGAATGCAATTATTATGAATATTGTTTTGTATGTTATGCTAGTGTGAACTTTGGTGTATGTGTTAGGATAACACTCCCAGGATCTAAAAATCAGTAACACGCCTACTGAATGCGTATATAGGTGATTCGGAATAAAGTGAGCACTAAAAAAAGCCCTGATTAATTTCTATTTTCTGCCAGTTTATATCTTTCCGCTACATGTAAACATCAACATTGCCACGTGCTTTTATTTACATAGTCTTATACAATGTTTACTTTTACGTTACAGTGCTCCGATAAATTTTTGCTACAATATGTACTCATTAAATGCACGGGTGTTGAATATGTGCTATACTCAGTAGTAATCTTAGTTATAAATTCCTGCGAGTAAACGTCTTGTAACATTGGTTTCTCTGCGTCTACTCTAACGGCGCTATTAATTACCGTTACGAATCTCGTAAATCCATGCACAGTATATTCGAACTTTTAAATTAAAACCGTCACTAAAAAAACACACGACACACGCAACTCAAGAATTAAAATTCCGTTCAACATACTGCAGTGAACGACGACGTTGAATGTGTTTATCAGAAACCCAAATTCATTACACAACGGAAAAACCAACTGAATGACGCAATGCGGCGAAAACCTAACTCTGATGCCATCTGTCGGTGAAATTTTAAACAATCTCTGCGGCGCGAAGCAATAGCGGCGTGTGCCAACGATAATCGACTCGGTCGCGTCGCTTTGTACTGCCGCTGATTAAATAGAATTGTACAGTCAGCAGGTATGTCAGTAAGAATTTAAAAAAATATTTTAAAGTATATTAAATACAGAGAGGTCGTTTGCAATTGACGTTGTTTCATTAATGCTGTATTCAAATAAGAAAATACACGGGACTACATGCAGTTATTCGCTACCAACCATACAAACAAAAATGTAACTGTTGTTAATGTTGGCTTATATGCAGTAACGGCTAGTGATTTTTTTCAAAGGTTAAATCTTTAGTGCTCACTTTATTCCGAATGGCCTATACTATAGGTCATTCGGGATAAAGCAAGCACTAAATATTTAACCTTTGAAAAATATCACAAGCCGTTACTGCATATAAGTCTGCATTAACTCTAGCTGCGTTACTGCTTGTATGGTTGGCAGCGAAATTACGGAAAATAGTTCCGTGTATGTTCCTATTTAAATATAGTAATACAGAATCAAAAACAAATGAAATCGACATAATTGCATTTTATATAATTATTAAAAGTTTTTTATCAAACAGTATCGATTCATACAGACTGCGTAATTTATCTTACACGCGGAAGCATCAAGTGATGTGTCCAAGGAGGTTAAACATTTCCCGTTGTTAGCCGTTACGTACGGAAAGATACGAATTGACTGAAAACAGAAATTTAGCAGGGATTTTTTGAGTGCTCACATTATTCCGAACCGCCTATACTAATTTAATTCTGACTTAAACACGACAAACCAATGTCAGTGTCTCTTTCATAGCTAAACACAAAACAAATTTCTATTTCTTTCAATGCTCTTGTCCAAGAGTTCAAATTGGCATTGAAGGTTATTTTAATATCCCAGGGTTATAATAAAGTGTATGAATTTAAAATGCTCAATTTGCCTAGGCTAGTATGTTCATTACACAGTTATCTCTTTGAGTTGTACGTATGTCATATTTATACCGTATTGAATTAGCGTGGAGACGATTAAGCACGTACGCACCGCTTGCCGACTATTTTACGTTTCTTTGTTTGTTGTGAATGTAGTTACTGTCTTGGAATTATTTTAAATACCAACCTTAACGCCCATTATCAAAATGTCTTCACCTACCGACAACATTTCACGCTTCATCGGCTGTAGTTGCTTGTTCCAATAGCTCTGTAGCTGTCGTCAGGTAATTATAGACGGTAAACTAGCTGACGTCGAATGTGACGTAACACTCCAAAATATTATACGAGACTGTGGAGTCCAAAAGAGAATAGATAATTACCGACAGACTTTACAGTTACGAAAAACTTAAAATTAACACCCAGGATCGATTTCCGGTGGGATTGACACAACTTTTAGCATGTGGGATTCGCCTTGGACTATTCCTTTGCACGGCGGGTTTTCTCAGAAGTATCCCATGATTCCCACTACTCAAATCCGCGCTACACCATACTCACTTCGTGTCGCACTCTCCACAGCTGAAAACCTTGCTGTTAAAAAAGCTGACCAAACTCTCGTCACTCACCAGTATTCTGTGTAGGAACCATAACATTACGTTGTTGGTTATTTACAGTTCTAGTTTTTACACGAAATTTACAGTTACTTCCGCAATAAGCCTTTAAGAGAACAGCTGTCTTGTATACCGAATAATTTACTCTGCTTTAAGACTATGGTTGTCGCCACAGAAACAACATTACTATTTATAACTGTCACTTCTGTTCGCTGTAAAAATATTGTAAAAATTACAATGCATTTTTACGTAGTTTTACAAACTTTTATAAAAGTACATGAATGTTCCTGTTAAGTAATATGTTCCTAAAGTAACAAGATACTTCTTTGTAGAAAATAGTAGAAATATGTAGTCTATCATTATCATAGGTTTGTCGGAAATTATACATTTATACTCAAAATAACATCCTGTGAAAATAATTTTTCTTGACTAACTTGAATATTCAAATTAATTGTGTACTTCAAATTTAAGAATGTTTTGTCACTGAACTGTATATCAAATATAAACAAATAACAAAAGAACAAACAGCATGTAAGTCAAAGTGGTTTAGGGTTACGTTGCGTATCCAAGCGCATGGTTGCCAGACAAGAATCAAATCATTGTGCACCAACAAAGAATATTTCTCAAGATAGTTACTTGTAAAAAATTATTTGTTTAAAAGTTGTTTAGCGAGTAAGTTCTCAATGTCACGATTAGAATAAAAAATATCGATGGCTCAGTTCAAAAGAGAAATAAATAAAAATGTCCAGTTTTGAGTAAAATGCATATAGAAAGATTTCCGTCCCACCGTAAAATAAGTTAATTGTCATAGTGTTAATTTGAAGCAAAAGTACAGAGGCAACAGTTTAAGGTGTTTTTAAAATATTGATAGCCTGCCTTTGCTGAAATTATTACACATTATATGTAAAAAAATTACAATTTCTAGAACTATACTGGCAATCAGAATAAAGTGCCGCGTTATTAAAACAAGGGAATTTACTTGTTGTTTTGTTTTCAACTGAGAATAGTGCACTTCTGTGTATGTATTAGCGAGTCAACTTCAAAATTTTAATTTTTTGAGTCGTTTCCCTTTCGAACTGGGCCTTTGAAATATAATTTAAGTTTAATTTTTACTTATTACGAACACTAACACGAGATTGTACCTTGTAATTGTAGAAACACATACGTTGTATTTTTACAAGAACACCTTTGTAGGTTTACAGGAAATTTCGCTGGCAACTGAGTTTCCCAGGAATTCCCTAGTTAAATTACAAAATTGCATAGATTCTTGGTTTCACGATTCCGGTTTTACGATGTGCATGGTTCCGACAACTGAACTCATTCTCAAAATTAAAATTTCATAGTAAATTTTTTCAGTGTAACGAACTCATTGTGTATGGGTAGAATAACATTAAATTATACGTAGAAATGAAGGGCACTTTTTGTCTGTGTTCCAGATGGCGTCGCTTGAAAGGCAACTTCTTCAGCTCAAGACAGAGAGAGCACGTTGGCCGTTTTTCTCTGAGGTCGCTTTACCTGCAGAAAATGACGGGACAGGTACAAGTAAGCATTTATTCATTCTGGTCAGAGTTGCATTATTTCTTGTTTGCTTTCGGTTTCCGTGAAACGGTTACGCCAAACCCACAAAACATTATATATTTAGAGAGAAATACGACTAATTAGATGTTTGATATTTGAGTGCATCTCGACGTAAAATTGCTGACTGACGGTAGAAAAGCAGAGAAATGTAATATTAACCGATGCGTTTACACCGGCGTTCAATTATGTTACTGTAAATACCAGCAACATTGATATGAGTATCGCGTGGTCTGTTGATCAAATAACTATATTTTTGTTTCGTTGGTTTGTGTTGAACCATATATTATCGTGTTTGCGTCTGTCCTTTTTGCTAGAAACATTCTGAGAACGAGATTTACGCAAAGCTAGATAAGTATAGGGTCAAATATTTTTAACTTTTTGTTCGTAGATTTGTGAGTATAAAAAATTTTTTCGTTAGTATTTAGCGTGAAGGTTAGCTAGTACCTTCACGCTAAATACTAACGAAAAATTCTTTTATACAAAAATATACATCGAAATAGCGGGGTTAAATACACGCCTCTTGAGGAACAAAATTGTTACGTGAACATAGGTCCAAATATACACCCTTTCTGTACTACATATCCCTTGTACAGTGGGAATCGTGCCGTATGATGCAGTTGGTCAGCGGATTTTCTCGGGGATCTCCCGTTTCCCCAGCTCTTTCATTCCGGCGCAGCTCCATACCTCATGTCACCCCTCACCAGCGCTAATGACCTCGTTGAATGCATAAATCATGTTGTGGAATGTTGCATCGAGCAATGCGTACTGTAGTAATGTCTTTGAATGTTTCTTGCAATTGGACAGAATAACGTACTGTGCTCTTGTGGATGTACGGCATTGCAGTATTATGCCGTCCCAGAAATATAATATGAGACTAAGAAAAAATCAAACAAACGAAAAACGAAAAAGTGAGAAAACAAGCCTAGTTTGGCTGTAGTCTACATATCCATAAATCAGAACAACAGAACATGAAATATCCCGTAAGGAGTTAGTCAAAAAGTAAATAAGGAAAATAAAATAAAAGTAGAAATGCAAAACAAAACAATCTGTAAAACTCAGGACATCGCAATTAAGACAGCAAAGACAATACTGAGACGAAGACAATAATGGACATAAGACAAGATAACAACGATGACGTCACAGACAACACACTAGACAACACGACGACGAAGACACAAAAACACAGTAGGTTTCTGAAGACCGACTTTATTTGTTGCTGACTAATTCCTTATGGCAGCTTTCATGTTCTGTTGTTTTGGTTTATGAATGTTTTGACTACAGCCAAGCTAGGCTTGCTTTCTAATTTTTTCGTTTTATATTTGTTTGTTTTTTCTTAGTCCATTTCTGAGATTTCTGGGACGACATGATATCGCAATGACGTATGTCCACAATAGTACAGTACGCCTATCAGTAGTAGCTGCAATAGCATTCTACAGTAAGTTGATCCAGCCAGCGCTATGCATTGTACGCCGTGTACCATAAACTATAGTGCACAAACGATGCAGCATTTTCGGACATACCTACATATAACATTTTTTTTTCTCTAGATGTAAAAATTGTTCGTCCAAAATATTGACAAGTCGTTTATTATTTTTTTTACAATCTGTATTTTTTCAAATATACTTTTTGTTCAACTCATGTGCTGTACCCGGCAGACACCTGTGCATGTCTGAGCGTGGAGAAGCGGGGGAAAGATATGTGCGCGTAGGCCTGGCCGTGATATCAGCTGTTTCACAAACATCAGCTGCAGCGGGCTTAGTTGTGTGCAAGCTCTAGTGGGTACAGTTAAAGCGGCACGGGAAGGTTATTCACAGCAGAGTGGACGCATAATTACTGGTCCGCGCGCCAGCTCCGAGTCTGTGGAGAGTATGTGTTTGTCGTTCGTAATGAATACATAATACGAGGCCGATAGCATGTTGACGTACATACACGGAAAAAAATGTTTCGTGGTAGCTACAAAATATGTTGTGGGTATTTACCCTGCAAAATTTATTTTGTTGTAATCACAAATATATGTTGTAGTCACCACTAAAATTTTGTGACCACCAATAAATTACTTTGTAGCTACGACAAAACTATGAGATGCCGCACAGAGAATCATTGTTGACTTTAATAGCCACTGCAGAATTGTGATCCTAAAATAAAACACGTATCCTAAGACTTTGTTTAACGAGTCCGTTCACTTAAGGAAATATTTCTACAATATCCTTAATCCCTTTTAGGAAGTTTAAAGGACTTCGCACATGACAGACGTGCAATACAGTGCAATGCAATACAGTGTAGCTGTAACATTTTGGTTGTCCACATTATATCGATTATTCGTGTTGAACTGAACACTCATTAAGAGTGCGTGGTTGATAAGTAAACGCTTTTTGGAAGCCAATATGGATAAAATACTCAATGACAATCCTAGTTAATGGTATTTGCCAACTTTATGAGTAAATATTTATCCGGAATTACTAATTCGTTACGCGTGATCTCTTGCGCCGCAGTTAAATGCACGAGGTTCCGGCGTCAGAGATTGTGCCTCAGAAGTTCGTAACACTGGAAACAATTTTGTTTAAAACGTTGGCTAAAACTATTGTCTAGGATTAATATTGTTTAATTTTCGCAAACTGGCTTCAAGAAACCTACAGTTATAGATTAATGCTTTTAACGTTGAATCATATACCACGCCCTCTTAAGGCACTGCTTGTTATATCGTTAAGTTGGAATAATGTCGTTTCCGTCCGTTATAAGCACTAGCCCACATTGCCACGAAACGTTATTTTTTTGTTTCAGTTTCAGTAATTATATTCCAGACAGCATATTCATATTAAAGAGTCTATATTACTTAATTTGGCGTCATTTGCCATCATGATTAGAGGTACATTAATTTCACAGATTCATTCCAGGTCAGGTTGAACGCCAATTATGTATACTTCATTGTCATGTCTGTGACTTGCTGGCGGCTGTTAGGAAACGCGTTTGACTACTGCAAGCCAGTAGTAAATAAGGAAATAATGCGAAGTGCTATCGCTTGCTGCCTGCTTGCACGGTTATAAGCCAATAGATAATCGATTGTGGTCAGTGGGTGTGCAGTACTGACAAGTATAGACTGCTTCCAGATGAATCCGCGAAATTGACGTACCTCTAATTATTATTAATACTGTACCAAGAATACCAGAAACGGTTTACAAACGCCGTTTGTTGGCCGCTTAGCTGTACAGAAAAGTATTTTGTGATATATTTGGAAAACAATTATTTTTTACCATAAATATAACTTTTAGCATTATAATATTTGACTTTGTAGTTTTTTTTTTCCTGGAAATGCGAGGGCGATAAAGCCGACTCTAACTAACTCACCATTTGCCTCTTCTATGTGTAATGCGATCCAATGGTATGCAGTTATTCTGTCGGCAATTCGTCTGGTCATTACTTCTAGCTGTCATCCTGTGTGTACATGATTACTTATGCTTTTATCTATAATATAAAGCCTAACTGCAATAAATTGAAAATAGCTTGTTGATTTTGTAATTTCAGCATCTAAAAGTACACATATTTGTTGGTTGACAGTGGATTTCTGCCGGCAGCTGAGCTTATTATTGTAATACTAACGGCTGACTATGCTAAGTCATAATAATTATACTTAACATTCAGAATAAGTATTATAAACCTTGAATGTGAACGCTTATGAAATTTACCCACATTATCGATTTATTTTAAACTTTAACATTGGCAGTTTTCTTTTCGCTGCCTAACATACATCAAATAGTTACAATTAAGTAAATATATGCAAATTATTCTTAATGTATCTACTACAGAAACTTTCTAAATAGCGTTTCAAAAAGACGTGATTTTCAATGTACTATTAATTTTTTTATACATAATGAATATTAAAAGATCGTAAAACACAAATTTGTCGCTGCTACGAATCGCATACAAATATGATATTTATTTGTAGTTAGTTAATAAATGTAGAGGTGTTTTGCAGTTCG
Source organism: Medauroidea extradentata (assembly GCA_003012365.1). Taxonomy (NCBI): domain Eukaryota; kingdom Metazoa; phylum Arthropoda; class Insecta; order Phasmatodea; family Phasmatidae; genus Medauroidea; species Medauroidea extradentata. Next base: position 12,392 of record PNEQ01066654.1, on the reverse strand, counting down.
GTCTTCTTTATTGCGAAAAAGTGTAGCGAAGTATATGCAGCACGGCAATATATATTGTTAGAATTTACTGGTTTGTGAACATACGCCATTGCTCATGTTTTGCTGATCAAGCTTCCGTGGAATGACAAAGTACAAAAAAGAAAAAGAAAAATCGATATTAAGCACGCCCAATTCTTCTGGGATTTTTGTGTGTGTTTTATATAATTTTTTATCATTATTATTTTTATATTTTGTACTTTGTCATTCCACACAAGTTTTATCAACAAAATATGAGCAATGGCGTTTGTCCACAAACCAATAAATTCTAATTGTAAACTCCCATTGCAACAGACATTTAAAAATCTCTATATTATCTCGAGAGTTTTATATGGGGGTCTTAATAATAAATTCTATGTTCATTGTGGCAAAGTAGTATTTCTGATGTGAAAGTTTACTATCTCGTTTTTTGTGGCGGCTGAGGTAGGTGCCATTGGCTGCGAAGGTTCAGTCGAAGCCAGGATGGTTGTATAACTGCATGCTGGGGACATTGCACCTTGGGTCCTTGCCCCCCCCCCCGCCCAGGAACACGACTTGGGTGGTACACCTGCCACGATTGGCAGAACGAGAGGGATGACTGCCGCAACACAAATCAGCCGTCACGGAATGTTTTGGGCTGGTGGTCCGGTCATCTAACAAGCAACATCTGGTGTATAAAGTGGGTGTACCGTTTTATGTTTGTGTATTTAATAAAATCCACTATGCAATATGCTTACGTATATTTTCCTACGACTAATTTCATCTATGTGATTTGCTATTCAGCTCCTATTCTAAACTAGTCAGAAAAAAGTCGTACTTTTATAAGAAATACTAGTATACAATTGTCAAAATATTTATCAGTCTAGGCACTAACGACAACAATGATGTCACACGTCATTTAAGTGGTCTATATTTTCAAATATATATATATATATATATATATATATATATATATATATATTGGGACTGGTGGGATACATATGAATGAGTAAAGTGTTTTATGTGAAGAAAAATAACCTTCGATGGTCTGTCACGTTTTACAAAATACTTTATACTTATACATAAATAATTTGGAAACTGGTAGCCAAAAAATAATTTTACGTGGCATTTCAAACAGTAGCTGTAAAGTGTTCAAGAATGTATTTGTAAGTGTATTATTATTATTTGTAATTATACACAAATGTTTGTAAATGTACAGGCATACGTGTATACCTATAAGCATTTCCTGTAAAAATTTACAATATTTTTGTAAACGCACGAATACATTTTTTGAAAATTACCTTCCAAAGAATTTTTTTTTGCAAATGTCAATTTTTTTACTGAGCAGTTGTTTTCTTGCCACACACATTCCTTCATGGGGGTGTTACAGGTTGTTTGCGATAAAGTGACACTTTTGAAGACCATCTTGTCTAGAGAAATAATTAAAAAATATTATTTAGTTTGAAGTCAGATGTTTACTTTCGAGTGCGATATGTATATAAATTTAGATTGTTTCATAGATTGTTTTGTTTATATTAAAATGTGCTAAGAAAGTGTAAATTATCTGAAACGAAATAGTAGCACTAGGGTTTCAAAAGTCCTTACTTCATCACCTGTACTTGGCTTACATTATTATCTAAATTAAATATAACCCTATCTAACTTGGTAATACTATATGTATAGCTATTGGGTGATATGTCCTGCACGTAGGGGCTGGGAATAGGTTTCTGTATTTTTTACTGTACAGGTAATAAGTAGAGATGATGATTGTTTATTACGGCAAAAACTTGAATCTTTGCTGGGTTTCAACGCACGTTCAGATTACCAGAAGATTACTGGCTTTAGCTGGACTTGGAGCTGTCATTCGTGCATCATCCAATCATGCGTGTTGAAATTAACTACGGCGTTTTCAAGGGTATGTTGGCACAAAATATTTTCGCGATATACAATCATCTCAGGAAATTTAGTCACATGAAATTTTCTCATACACTTGAGGTATGATTGATACGCATGAAATAGAATATGAAACAATGTAGAAGTTGTTTCTTACAAAGTGTTCCACATGCGTCAGTTATGCCAGAGTACGCAAAAATAAAACTCATCTCATGTGAGTTCAGAATGATTGCATAAAGACACCAAGCAATTATAAAATGTGTTTCATACCATACTTAGCAGGGATTGGTGAAACCAGCCCATACTGTACCGTACACATATTTGTATATAAGATTAGTTCGGAGTGCACTACTAATGTACGGACCTGCGACATTCGCGTTGTTAAATGGCAACAGGCTAAGCTTCCCTTCCCTGTGTATACCAGAGCACAATATGTGATTACGTTAGCCACGAGCTCCTACGTGATGTAATATTCATGTGTGATGTGATGGGTTTAGAGAAGATTGTCAGCTTACGTGCATATTTCATTATTGACCAGAAGCATTTTCCGCGACTGGCCGCGATAATTGTCGACCAACGGAAACATGTAGAACGAACCTACATCCGACTGGAGCCCAGTTTGCTGGAGGAAAATAACGCGAACTTCTCAAGACCCCTGATTTTTCAAGAAAACAATTGAAGGGTTTGGTGGAAGAAGGGGATAACCCACATTTGTAAAATTCAGAAAAAAAACAGCAACACTTTTTTTGGTTTATGACGATTTATGATTTTTAGCCGTATGTTAAGAATACACTCCAAGCTTTGAGAAGTATCAAGAAGTCTTTGAATATTTCCATTATAAATAATTGTTATTGTTTCTTTTCTGAGAAATTAACATAACCTCGAACCACAGCTGTAGAGGAGCATATAAGGAATTTAAAAATAGTGGTGCTTTATATCTTTTCGCGTAAATCAAGCGGTCAACGAATTTTTTGTCTCATACTGACAAGCAAATTTCGAGTTATTATCTGACAAAAGACTGGGTTCCAAAATACTGTGTGCTCATCTGATTTATGATGTTATCCGACAATTTGTGTGGTGCTCGTGAAATACTTTTTTTTTAGCTAGTGATATTAGTTTATATGTAGAGACCTGAAAAATAAGCGTTTTCTTTTGGGCACAAACTAGAATCCCAGCAATTATAAGTTCGTGCCACTTTCGCTGTTGGCCGTTGACTTTTTCGACACTTCCTGGCTGTCGCACACCTAATAGAAAAGAAGAAACAAATGCAGGCCCTCATCACTGTGTCAACGAGCAGCCAATGAGAAGATAGTGTGTACTTGAGTACACAGATATTCTTTAAGGCTAGCCTACATGTCAGTGAACCCGCGAATTTTTTCAGTCTGTATCCATTCGTAAAATGTTCTCTAACGTGTGATGCGGGTACACACAGATACGAAGGCACGGAGCCGAAAACGTCACAGAGAGTCTTCGGGTTAGTATAAGCTAGCGGATTCTGGCCTGTCACCAATGAAAACTTAATTCGCAGGTCTCAACTAATATGTGTAGCAGTTTCGTGTAAACCTAACGCTCGTAACACGCTACGACGTTGTACGTACGTGTGTTATAGCGATGACTTAAGGTTGTTCAAGTGGTGAAAAATTACAATTTTTTATTTGTATGAAATAGTGTTCGTTTAGTACACACTACTTGAGAGAACACATACTTCTAACGAAAAAAAATTAGCTCAGCCAGTTCCCGTAATGGCACTTAAAAGTTAAAATTTGCATATTTTTACTTCATACAAAACTTGAAAACCAGTTAACATAATTAGTAAATGGAAAAAATCACATCAAAACTACGCGTCACTGTCTATGGCTTGTAGCATATAAGTCCCATTATAAAACATTTTTATGTTAAATAAAAAATTTCAAAATTTGTAATTTTTTTTGTTACTTCCAGAAATTTATTTTAAACACAGAAATAAGTAGGTTTATATATGCTTCAAGCCGTAGACAATTACGTGTAGTTTTAATGTAATTTTTTCCATTTCAATATATTTACTGGTTTTCAAGTTTTGTATGAAGTAAAAATATGCAAATTTTGACTTTTAAGTGCCATTACGAGAAAACTAGCTGAGCTAAATTTTTTTCGTTACAAATAAATTTACTCTTAAGTAATGTCTACAAAACTAACACTATTTCATACAAATATAACATTATGGTTTTTCGCTACTTGAACGCCCTTAAGGCTCGGTTTCAGTCTCCATATTGAATTTTATTATTTTTCGCTTTTTTGGAATTCTGAGAAGAAAAATGTTAAATCGGCGACTATACCTCCAACTCCATTTGCCTTGAGCTACAATACAAGCACGGCAATAGAGCTAGTAATGTATAGTTAGGTCGCAATTTGTCGGGCAAATTATGAATATAAAAAAACTTGCCACACAGATTGCAGCGTAATTATGAGTTAACAGCTAAATCGCAAGGTCTGTACTGTAGAAAAATGTAAATAGAATTTGAGATATAATCGCATATTTAACATTTTTCTTCTTAGAATTCCAAAAGAGTGACAAATAATAAAATTCTATATGGCGACTGAAACCGAGTCTTAAGAGTGTGTGGTGGATAAATATACGATTTTAATACTCGTTTTTGAATTTCAATATCGAAAAAAAAACCGCAAAACAGCAATCGTAAATAATGATATTAGCCAACTTTAGGAGCGAACATTTACCCAGACTATGCATTTGTTAAGGCCTCGCTCTTTAGTTTTGCAGTGGTTTCGAAAATAATTTTTTTAACGCAAATTAATACGTATATCAAAAATTCAGTCAGGCAGTTTTAACACTTATATATCATCGTTTGTATCTGAATTTTTCTGTTGCAATATACTAAATGTATTTTTTAATTTTTGCCTCTTAAATATCACATATTTTGGTGTCAAAATAAGCCAAAATTAAGCAAAATAATTTTTCGATAGCAAACGGGACATTCTTTTAAAAAAACGCTCTGGCAAATTTGTGCATCGTATGACTGTATACAGTCTCAAATTTTTTTCAAATAACTTAGTTCAAACATATTCGAGTTATTGGCTATTGTTTGAAATAAATGAAACACCGCGGCCTTAATATGAATGTGAAGGGAACGTGTTTTCCAGAAGCGGACGACGTACCTGGAGCAGGCTTGGAGGAGCCGCTACTGGAGGTGACGTCACAGTCCTCCCAGCAGGCAACACGACAAACAGGGCGGACAACGTCCACGCCCAAACATGCTAGCGACAGCTGTGTTGGTCCGACTGTAGGGGACTTCCCGAGCGACATCGTGCGACAGGTAAGTCGAGGTCGGTACACTGACCTGCTACCTTCTGCTGGTTTTAACATTTCTTTACCTCGAGGCGTTTGCTAATAGCAACCTGGGGATATATTCTGTAACTTCACATCTGGTCAAGATGGCCACGTCCTGTGACTGTCTTTACAATAATCTCAATATGCTTTGAAGCACTGTTACCTGTGCACATTTACCTTGCTAAATTATATGTTCACAGTTTTCACACCGAGTTTTTAAGAGTACTAATAACTTTCAATTTTTAGATATAATACGTATAATCTGTTTTTTTTTTTTTTTTTTTTTTTTTTTTTTTTTTTTTTTTTTTTTTTTTTTTTTTTTTTTTTTTTTTTTTTTTTTCGTATAGTTCCGATTAAAAGTTAAAACATTTATTACATTCGTCTCTATTCTCCGTTCACTCTAACCTGAGTTCTGAAGTAAACAAATAGCATATCGTTGCACTTCGTTAGCTTCTAATTGGCTCAATTTGTGCTGCCCGCTGACGTACTATTTCCAACCGACGGAACTGTGTACAGTTGGTGTCATAAAAAACAACAACGCGCTATCAATTGAACAATATTGCGTGAAAATTTCCTACATGTTATCGACATACGAAAACATAAATTGCACAAAAATTTGAAAAAATATTGACGTCGTGTGTAACTACTGTATATTTCAAAATTCAGTTGTAATTATCAAACCATGACTAACGATCGTATTCAAATATTCTGGTACTAACGTAACGAGAATTTGGTACCACATGCAGAAAAAAAGTCGTCAAGTAAATGAGTGGTTGAACTTACTGTAAAGTCCTCTTGGATTACTTTGTACATCGTTTTGGAAAAATCACATTTGAAAAATCCCCAAACAATCTGCCTATAATTCACGTCACAAATTCGTTTTGTTTTATAAAGAATGTTATTTGATAATTGTATTCGTGCCTCTGTGCCTTCATCACAGCAGTTTGTTTAGTGACGAAGATATATATCCACGTTTCGAAAGCCATGCAAGACATTTTCACTGTTCACGTCCGTCACATAACCTAAGCCGCAAGTTAGACCATGTAAACATAACCGACGCGACGCGAGGACGGAACGGAATATATCCAAGAATTAAGGAATTTTGGTTCGGGGAACTGGAACGGTAAATGGATACACGAAAAAAAAACATTCGCAGTAGCCACAACATTGACGTGTTAATGTCCAAAAATACTTTGAGAATATAAGATTTGTTTGTGATATTTCCGGCTTATTTTTACAGTGGTATTTACTTGCCTCTATGAGACATCCAGTTGTGACCGTATCATTTTATGACGTATTATTTCAGATAAAATTGTGTTGAACCCACCTACACCTTTTAAAATATTCTGAGCTAAGATTTTTATATCTAAAAAGGACCGTAAATACACTGATTTTGACATGGTAAAATTAAACTTCAGGGATACTGAAGGCACCTTGAATGGGAATACATATAATGTATGACGTACGTTGAATGTTTTTTTTTTGTGAGCAATCATAGCTTATAGCATTTATCGAATAATCCTGTAACGGCGGTCTGGGCAGGCGGCCAACTTAAGGAGTCCGTCGCAGTAAAACTGACGTCGCGTCGGTTGAGCATCCAGTACTTAGAAACGATAAGTATCGACCGCTATTTTTGGTGAAAATATTTCTGCATCAGTTTGTTTCAGTGCCTTATGTGCACGTCTACAGCATTGCTTCATGGTCAGTGATTGGCTGTTTTAACTCTTACGTGCCTTAAGGTTTCACAGCAAATCGCAGACGTGTGGTATCGCAGTAACCTTATTCTTTGTCAAATAACAAACGTCTTTCCACAAAGACACTCTGTCGATAGCAACCAAGAAGAACTGCATATGTGCAGGCAAGACATGAAGTAAGTCGGTGCATAAATATTTTTGCGAAAATCAAGGGTCTCCAACGATAATGTTGCGTGCTGTGTTTCGGAGGGCGGGCTGGATGGGGCCTGTGTCGAAACACCTTGAGGGCTGGCCCATGACTCAAAGCCCGAGTGTCTCATAGTGGGAATCCCGCCGAAACTACGTCATAGATACCTGACCCACCTGCGTTTTTGCCCTGCGAAGCGGCCTACGTGACTCGATTCTCGTTCGAAACATGATGAAATATCTAATTTTAGACCCCTGTAATGCGGTTATTCCCCGACTGTTTTGAGGAGTATAAAACCGCAGAATCGGCACATTGGGGGAGTTCGCTATTGGTCGTGCTAGAGGAAGGTGCTATGGTTGTGGAGATAGACTGGTGAAGACATCTTGGTGACGTCAGAGTCTACTGTGAGGCGGCAGGCGGCTACCTTCGAAGCAGTGTGGGCGAACCAAGAGGACTGCTGCGGCGGGCTGACGGGCAAAGAAGGAGGTACGCGACGGGAGTCGAACCGAAGACCTCAAGAGTGAAGATAGCGGTGCACTCGGGGTGCTGCGCAGCACACGACGATTCATCACCACGGCGGACTATTAAGGTTGTACACTGTCACTACTTGAAAGACTGTTGATTGGGTATATGACTGAATTTTATTGTGATTTGTACTGTTTAGTTAACTGATGGTATAAATTTTTGTGCTTTAATTGTCAAAGCTAATTAACGTGTCTGTGACACAGTAGTAATTGTGTGCATAACTAATTGTGTTGTGAGAGTTATAGTTGATTACTGTTTTGTGTATTTCGTTGCTTTGTGAGTTATTAAATCCAGTACTTAACTTAACTCTTTTATTTATAATTATAAGACCTCTATCCCAAAGAACTCATGGGAATTGCCCACACGTAAAGTTTTTGTGCTAAACTTGTAACAATAAGGTAAATGGTAAACGGACAAGAGTGTCTCAAATGCCAGAGTGATTCCTGGACCTAATAGAGCAAGTTGTGTTTTCATTACCCTCGTAACTACAAGTCAGCAGCATATAAACAATAGACTGGCATTACCAACATATCAGAATTTTAGAGTTTATTGCTGTTTATGGCTTGAACATGGCGCTTGAGTAAAGTAACCTTACACTGAAATCTAAAAAAATTATTTAATGTTCACGTTCTTGTATAATTACAACTTGTGCAAAGTTTTTACACAATATTATTTTCGTTACTATCGAGCGAGGTGGCGCAACGGCAACACGTTGGGCTCGCAATCAAGATAACATGTGTTCCATCCCCGACTCCGGCCGTCCAGAATTCGGTTTTTCGTTGTTTCCCAAAATCTCTCCAGGCGGATGCAGAGCTGGTGTCTAAATGGGGTAGTTTCATAGCTATATTGATCTTATGTTATTCTACTTTTAACTGAAAATATAAATCCACTACGTGTCCCAGCCTTCTGCCAGGATCACTTTGTGAATTGGAGAATGCCGCGGCCGGCTGTTTGACTAGCGACACATATGTCTGTCGCCCTCCTGTCCGAAGAACAGACGAGGTGAAGGTGAGGTGAGCGTAGAGCAGCGACGAAATGAGAGAGGCGAGCGTTCCCCGAGAAAACCTGCCAGTTAACGGCAACGTCCGCCACGTTTCCTACATGCGAAAAATCTGGGATCGAAACCACCTGGGATCGAATCCGATCGCATAGGTGGGAGACGAGAGGTCTGACTCCTCGGCCACCGTTGTATTCTGTTTGCAACTAATTTTTCTAGTCAATTTTAGACATTCAGAACCTATCATGATCTGCATTAATATTTAACAATTATTTGGAAGTTCAAGCGTGCTATCTGCCGTCAATAACTTTTAATGTGAGACTGAAATCAATTAATAATTAGTTAGGTATTAATTACAGTCACATGTAGGCCCTATCACAGTTCTATTGATAAATAGACAAGTTTAACATTTAAATAACTGTTAGGACATTCTATGTCCATTCCTTTGCTTTGGTTCTAAAAAAATAATAATTATAATAGTAATATTATTAACAAATGTAACTAAATGCAAGATTCTGACTAAATGGCCTAACAAAGCCCGACATTTTTCCTAGTCGCTGTTCTGTAAATTATCTGCAACCGTCTTTCACACCATGCTGTTAGACGAGAAGAATAGGCGCAATAAATCTGAGATAAAACTTATATCACTCGTGCATTAATGATTTCACAATACAGAAAGCACGCGTAATAAACTGAGCCAATCAGCTTCTGGCTCGGTGCAATGATACAATTCAATTGTTTAAGTAAGAACTGAAATATGAACGAACGAACAAGTAACGGGAGTTACTTACGCTTATTGCACATTCAGAACTCTAATCTGTTTTGTTCATTTTCGTCTCTTGTAAGAACTACTCGCGTAGCGTATGGACGGTTTAGTATCGTGCCACGCGTATTATTTCTCAAGCGGAACAGTCGAACGTGTTCTAAAAATGTTTATCTGTTAACGTAACTCGCAGTACAAACTATGCTTCAGTGGTTTTAAAAATACGGCATAACTATTAGAAACATTATTTTGTTGCTCTCAAAATGTCTAGCGACGTTCTTTTTAGACTGCTGTAGACTATTCGAAAAAACGTTTCAGTGTTCATATGCGAAACATAATTTAAAAAATAAGTTTATGTAACATTTTTCTTATTGTAGAGTTTCAATCTTTACTATATGTTAACCCAGAAGAAGTTAAACAAGGAAACACAATATGAAACATTAGTTCTAATATGATTCATGTGGTAGATGGCCTTCAAGATGGAGATTTAAAATGTATACTTGAACGATAAAATTATAAGAAAATTGAATAATGATACTGCCACAGTCTCCCAGGCTGCGTACCTCCTAGGCGTTCGTACATCCACCTACAACTGAGCAGTTGACAAAATTTAACAATATTTCAGTACATAAAGATAAATAACAATACTGTTACAAGTTTTCCAATTTGTGAAAAACTGGTTTTAAGAGCCCAATACAACTGGCACATGAGTATTGTTGCAACGTGTTAGAATCAATGAAAAGAAAACAAATTTCAAACTATTGTTTATCTATTTTTGTCTTTTAAAAATAATGCTTAGAAATATGGTTTTTGAGAACTTCAAAACGGCCGAAAACGCATTTTTCAAAAGTAAAAAATTGCCGACCGGAATGGTAAATTGAAAATAGAAAAGCATGCGCTGGACTTTACTATGCAGTTTACATAAATAACAAAGCAGGGTCACCGCTTAAAGCCCCATAGGGAAAAGCCAACTACTGAAACACTGCATGCCGTTTTCTCGCCCCGCGCATTAAGGCCTCGCTCTTTAGTTTTGCAGTGGTCTCGAAAATACTCTTTTAACGTAAATTAATACATATATCAAACATTCATTCTTACAGTTTTTACACTTACGTATCATAATTTGTTTCAGAATTTTTCTGATGCGATGCACCAAACCAATTTTTAGATTTTTGCCCCCTATTTTGATGTCAATATAAGTCTCAATAAAGCAAAATATTTCTTTTGTTAGCAAACGGTATATTATTTTAAAAACGGTCTGGCAAAATTATGTATCATATGACTGCACACAGCCTCAAATTTTTTCAAAGCATTCGATTAAAAAATATTCCAGTTATTTGTAATTATTTGAATTAAATGAAAGATCATGGCCCTAAGGTAACTCGGTTGTTGACGCAAGAGCCAGACTAGTTCTTATCGCCTGTATGTTTCCATACCTGAGACACGGCTTGTAGCGCCAGCTACACGGGATTCTTAAGAGCGCGGTCTGCCGCAATTTTCGTCACCATATTTTATTTTTTAATTTGTACCAGATATTTTTATCTCTCATAGTTTTCGTGTAATAGCTTGTTAAAGTCATATTTTGCATCCTTCCGTATAAAGGACTACACTAAAACCAACTGACATACCAAACTCAAAAAATTCACAGTGGATAAAGACATTGCAGACTACAATGTCATGCTCATAAAGTTAAAGAATAAATATTACGGTATTTGAATTTTAAAAAAATAATGAAATTTTAAAATTTTTAGTTTTACAATTTTTTAAAATACAAATAAAATTTATTCTTTAATTTTATGATCATGAAATTGTAGCCTGTGATGTCTTTATACACTGTGATTTTTTTGAGTTTGGTATATCAGTTGGTTTTAGTGTAGCCGTTAAAACGGAAACATGCAAAATATGACTTTAACAAGCCATTACACGAAAACTATGAGAGATAAAAAAATTTAATAAGAGCCAAGTTTAGTCATATTTTGTTTCTAAAATAGGAAAAAAAATCTGGTACAAATAAAAAGAAAAAAATTGTGATAAAAATTGCGGTAGACCGCGCCCTAAGGACAAACACCATTGCTGTACAAGTATCTGTCAAACAAAACTAAAGCGAATAGGAATACACAAATAAACAGCCTGTGCTTTAGTAAACAGGACACAAACATAAAATAAAAATTCATAAAAATTATTCGGTCAGAAATAGCAAGGACAACCACATAAGAAAAATAAGAAAGGAGAAAATTGGACAACACAAGTTAGGGGCAGGTTACGCCAATAGGAAACCAGATACAATGCATGATCCTCAAAAATGAAACAAAATACAGTAGTTTTCCAGTCAAGAACGTGAACAAAAGATGTTGTAATATAAAAACCACACTAAACAAATTACGTGTAAACAAAACATTCATAGTTAATATTTTATGGACAAAAATAGTCAGTAAAATATAGTGCAATAATGTGAAACGTAAAACGTATTTGACATTGATGATTAAATCATTTTTAAATGACTGTGAGAGTAAAGATAATTTACTTTCCTCTGTTACACTTTGAATTGCATGGTATTTTTGCGAGAAAAAAATAAACTGTTCACAAGTAATATAATTATTTATTTACTCGTTTTTCGCGGTAACGGATATTTTTTAACATTCTAAATATTTTGTTGGGAAGCCTAAATCAAGACATTTTTACGCATCGTACGTAGTTGAAAAAGAATATCGAAAATTTAAACAAAAAAGAAGAAACAATTTTAATATTTTTATTTTAATCGGGAATTGTTTGTAATACTCTTAGGCAATCTGCGTGCCCCCTTGCATCTACGCAAAAATCGTTTCCCGTTATCCTATTACATTTCCACTTGTACCGCTGGCTGTTTTCTCAGGCGCACACGTTATCCTATTACATTTCCACTTGTACCGCTGGCTGTTTTCTCAGGCGCACACGTTATCCTATTACATTTCCACTTGTACCGCTGGCTGTTTTCTCAGGCGCACACGTTATCCTATTACATTTCCACTTGTACCGCT
>PNEQ01066653.1:8374-22784 GCA_003012365.1 Medauroidea extradentata | reverse complement strand
CTCGGGACACAACCACCTCGCGTGGTGTTCGCGGCACGTGTTCTGAATCAAATACGCGGACCCCCGCGAATTCCCGCGGCTCGGGACACAACCACCTCTCGTGGTGTTCGCGGCACGAGTTCTGAATCAAATACGCGGACCCCGCGAATTCCCGCGGCTCGGGACACAACCACCTCTCGTGGTGTTCGCGGCACGTGTTCTGAATCAAATACGCGGACCCCGCTAATTCCCGCGGCTCGGGACACAACCACCTCTCGTGGTGTCCGGAGCACGAGTCCCCCAAACAAACCTAACCGACGCGCTCGCGACACTTTCCCTTAAAACTCTCCCCATTTACTCCCAGCCAATCACAAACTCTGTGGACGACTGACATAACTAAACATTGTATTTTCCTCCGCACCGGTTTAATATATATTTTCAAATTTCATACAGCTTAACATTAACGTACACACCAACTTATGTACAAAATTTCAACTCTCTACGCTAACTAATAATAAAGTTAACATTTAATTTTACTGCAGGGGGTAAGCGAAGCCACGCCCCTGAGCTGACCTACTTCTTGCCCCTTTAGCCTTGGTTCCCACACAAATTCAAGGCTGTGGGCGAACTCTCGGCCGCCAAGCCTAGCTTTCTCTTTCCTTCGGCGTGAAGGGTTAAATAGCCGTGACACAATTCAAAATACTCCTCTCCAACCCTTCGCCTTTGGCCAATATACAAAACTAAATTAAAAATAAATGAAATTAAACAAATTATTACGATTGAACAAGATTAAACACATAATTCTAATTACAATGAAATGTCAACGGATTCTCTACGACAATTTTATCACATTTTGCATTATTTACAATGAACATTACATTTAATAGATACAATTGGCAAAGAGGCCTGTTACAGTGTTATAGTTCAATTCTACACAAACATATTACATTAAATGTGCAGAAAGGTTGTGTGATGCGTAGGCTGTACAGAAGCCTACATCGCATCGTCTTACCTACAATCCTGGTCACAGCACAAGAAATGTGACGGGTCGGGCAACTGACTTAACCTTTGAGCTCATCCTGGTCATGGCACCAGAAATGTGATGGGTCAGGCGACTGACTTAACCTCTAATTTTATCCTGGTCATGGCACCAGAAATGTGATGCGTAGGTGGCGTAGAAGCCTACATCGCATCGGATTACCAACAATCCTGGTCAAGGCACCAAATGTAATGCGTTGGGTTGTAGCCACACTACAAATCCTGGTCACTGGACCAAAATATCTGACGTGGCTGTATGAAAGAAGCTACGCTGTTGCTAGTGGCCAGATGTGATCGTATAGTGTTCAGTTGATAAAGTACTTTAGAAGGCTACTCAAATAACTGACAACTTGTTGGCATGACTGCTTTTTAATTAACTTTAATATTCGACTTTCTACATACAGAAACAGTTCGATTGCAATCATGATAGAACAAAGTTCCAACCACGCCACGACATTTAAAATGTTACACACACACACATCGTCAAAGCATGCGCCCTCAGCTCGGCGACTAACAAATAAAAAAAAATTAAAAAAACTTTGGCAAATCCACATGGCTGCAGTGCCACCGCACTCCCACACAGCCCATGCACTGTTCCACACACCCATCCTCCTCCGTGACCGAACAAGAAGTATGGCCGACCCCCGCGATGCTTGTTCTCTCCCTGCAGCGCCTCTAGCGGCCACCCAGCACACCAAGGTAAAAACGTAACAGAAAACTATAACTAAATTAAATATAATGACAACTAACAATCTTTATACTTTTAAAGAGCCTCTTATGTGAAAATAATGCTTTGAAAAATATAATTTCATTTTAATTTACAACATAATTTTTAATAAATGTAAATTGCCTATGTTTTCATTGGTCCACGCCGGCCCGTGCAAATATATCACCGTCTCTCCCGCACACTTAACGAGTGGCGGCGCACATGCACTCCCGTGACAAGTAAAAGTAGTAGAAAAAATATTAAAAATCTAAATATAGGGATTCCAGAAACTGGGTAGGCACACCTGTGCCCATCAAAACTTGCAAACAACACACCCAGCTTGAAGTTAAAGTACAATTATAGTTAAGCTGCAAATGATAATATTAAATCAAAATACGAAGTTGCCTCAGCCTAAATAAACCAAATTAAATATAAAATTGGATAATTTCAATACTGATACAGATAAAATGCCAAACAATAACTTACCAAACTCCTGTGAACAATACCTGAAAGTAATTACATAGATAACAGCAAATTCAATAAATAAAATGTAAGGAAATAATAAAGTAAAAATAAACAGGAAATAATGAAGGCCTAGTTGGTGGGTGGACCGCCTCACTGTAGAGTCATGGCAGAAAAATAAAACTTGCAATGATACTTGTATTAGGATATTATATATTACATAGCCGAGTAGAGGGAAATCTGTATCTTCACATATGTAATGCTGAAGGTAGGGGAGTGAGTGACATGTTCTGACAGGTACAAGGTGAGTGAAGGTCGAGATGATAAAGAGAAGAGGACAGGGCGGAAATTGCAGTGGTTGGAGAGGGGAAGGGGAAGGGAGTTATGAGGGCGTGAGGGTGTTGGGAAGGGGGAGGGCATAAATTAATGTATACATGTGAAAAGTGGTGGGATTAGTCAGTGTGTTGATGGAGTTTATCTGGTTAAGACGTGTTGGTAATTATTTAAATAGTTTTTGTATAAAATGTTTTTATTAAACAGTTTTATAAAAATAATTTTACTAACATTTTATTTATTAAATAAGTGCAGGGCTCTGATGGAATGCAAAATCGAAAAATTTTTGGAAGACTAAGGAGAAACCCCAAGATGGCAGCTGGAAATAAGATGACGTCCAGAAATGTGACGGAGGAAATATATTTTTCGGAGTTTTTTGGAATTTTTTTGGATTTTTAATTTTTCTTTAAATTTTTTTTGCCAATTTTTCAATTTTTTTTTTTAATTTTTGAAATACTGGAAAGTTTTGGTAATTTGACACTTGGTGACCTTGGCATCAAGTTGAAGGTCAGGTTAAAGATCAAGGACATCCAAAATGGTGGCCGGGGCCGTGACATCACAACATGGCAGAATAATTCTCATCGTTCAAAAATTTTCACTCAGGCTCGTGTGCAGAAACCACCATAACCATTCTACTAACAATTTCACACCGATTCACTAGTTGCAATCTCTGAACTGGCGGCGGAGTGCGCGTATCTGTTTCAACAGGGTTCCAGACTCACATTTAAGTCTGCCATAAGTAATAAATTATTACGAGTAGGTGTAACGGCGGGGAGTGAAGCTCCCACCATCAACTGCAACTGGCACGATGTGTCCTGTTGTCTAAGTTAAGTAGATGTTGTCGGCAATAGTGCGTGATTTCCCTACAGTCGTGGGTGTCGTGCTCAGCTTTGCCGTTTCATTGTTTGGCCGTTTGTGAGAAGAAAAATAAACATGTTAGTAGCAATTTCTCGCGCCAAAAGTACCACGACTGAGAGCCTTGGTCAAAGTCATGGCTAACCAGTGTATGTACTAGCGTGCATCAGCCCCTCGGAGGCTTCATGGCTGCCAAGTAAATGTATTAAATATATGTACCAGGGCAGGAGCCTTTCGTTAAGATAGTTTTAATTTTTTTTATTTACGTATGATTTATCACTAATTTTATAACTTTCTTTATTATTTGAAATTTTTGTGTATTTTTATTTTAAATTTTTGTGTATTTATATTTTATGTATGTATATATATCAGGGTTGTGAATGAGGGCGTATTTTATATGCTCAGAGGTAGAGACATTTATAGGAAAACTGTAGCAGCGAGAGGTGGATTTTGTGTTATTCTAGCTGAGAAATTAATAAATGAAATAATTTTAATTTCGTTTTCCAATATTTAATTCAAAAGCGTAAGTTTTACATAAATGTAATACTTAACTCAAAAGACCTTAACAATTTGAAATAAATTTTACACAGTTACTTTATAAATTTAGAAATTGATTTAAATATTTTAAATTTTCAACATAGCCTTAATTCGACATATTTCGTATTTGCCGGTCTTCACTCTTGGTTCAAAAGTGAGGGGGGAGGCTGAACTTTAAAATAAACTACATAAATTAACTTTATTACTTACCAAACCTTCCACAATACTCGCGTGCTTCAAGTCACTGGACCCCGACTGCTCATCTCACCTACCTCGAATCTCAGGTCGTCAAAAACTCTCCGAGGGGAGGGCAGAACCCTATAATAGCCTTAATTATTCCGGGTTTAGCAACCCAGCTGGCCGTTCAGAGCATTCAAGTGGACCAGCGTCTGTTGCAGCAATCAACTGTCCCAAAAACGGCCAGTCCTGACACATGCCCCACTTAACCAGCATTTCGGCTAAGCGATGACCACTTGAGCAATACGGAAATGTAACCGCCCGGGTTAGATTAAACCTCCGCGCCCAGAAGCTTCCACAAGAGCCATGCATAAACACAACACTAATTATAATTTTCATAATCGCATCTAACCCAAAATTTACCCTCGTGACAATGTATATACTTTACAAGCTCACTGAACCTCGCCCTGACAAGCCGCACATGTTTGCTGGCTAAGATTCCTGACGACAGTGCAAGGCTTACACTGTCTTCCAGTGCACCTGTGCTGTCGCTTTGGTGGGGTGAGAAAGTGTTGTCGTGTGGAAGAGAGCTTGAACGTGCAGTTGCACTGCAGTGGAGCAACTATGTGTCTCGTCGCCTCTTATCACTGGGGACAGGTCCAGCTGGAAACTTGCCCTCACAGTGTGGGGCCTACACTGTCTTCCAGTGCACCTGTGTTGTTCGTCTTGCGACGGTGAGAAATTGTTGTTTGGAAGCGGGTGTGTAGATGCAGCTGCACTGCAGTTGAGCAACTGTGTCTCTCGCCACCACTTATCATCACAGGCCCAGCTACAGTCTTGCCCTCTCAGTGTGGGTCCTACACTTTCTTCCAGTGCACCTATTGTGGCGAACTCTTTAAACTGGATCCCAATTTTCAGTTCTCAGAGCTAGTCCCATGAGTGGTATTTACAGGGGTCATCGTGAAACAAAAAAAAAAAAAAAAACACAAACTATCCTACAAAGTGTAAATAGTGCTTCCTGCACATTTGCCACAAAGCTACAACAAAGAATCGTTAACTCAAAGGGATGGATACAACAAACAACTACTCACACTGTGTCACTGGTACTAAACAGATTTATAACCAACAAGCTGATTTCAGGTACATTAGAACTACAAACAACTCAAGATATTGATGGCACATTGTAGTTGGTCCATTAAGAAGGTTAAAATCTGGGCGGCACCTACATTAGTCCCAGTTTCAAAGCCAGTTTTACCTGGCGGCCTCTCAGACAATTTTCCCTCGGAGAAAAGTCTCTTACTTTTCACTTTTTCCGCGTCATTAAATGCCGTCCCCATCAGCAATCTGCAGGCTTCCAGAGTCGCCCACAAACAATTGACGATAACCACCTTGCCGAGATGCACGATCCAAAATAAATCAACTGTGGCACAAAGATGGGTTTCACTAACCAGCTCTCACTAAAATGGGCTTACACTGCAGTGTAATAATTAATGGCTAAAAGCCCAATGTCCTTAATCGCCAGGCCCAGCTCATCAAGAAGCTATCACTGCCCGACTTGAATTGCCCCATCTGTTTGCCATGTCACACGACACAGTTGTAACAACTAACTCATTACACATCTCAAAAAATTGCTTGGACAACAGTCGGTTCATTAACTGTAATTAACCATACATGTGAAACCTTGCTATATCGTACAAACACACTTCACGATGCACGGTAGTCTTATCAGCTGTTCCAAACTGTCCCTACTTAGCTCGCCCACACCGCCTTCTCGCTAGCAAGGTCCAGCTCGACACCCCTCTCCTCTGGCAAAGGTCAGCCTACCCTTCGTACCGCGCACCTTCCACTGTTCAACCACATGACTCCCCTCCCTCGACAGGCCTAGCGTGATGTGCCGCCACCTCCGGTCACGTGTCGCCAGTACATAAACTCCAAGTAGCGGGCCACGAAACTTCGTGGCCGATACATTATGTTGTTCGCCTTGGGGAAGTGAGAAATTGTTGTTTGGAAGCAGGTGTGTACACGAAGTTGCACTGCAGGGGAGCAACTGTGTGTTTCGCCGCCACTTATCATCACTGGGGACAGGCCCAGATGCAGACTTACCCTCTCGGTGTGGGGGATACACTGTCTTCCATTGCACCTGTCTTGCTCGCCTTGGTGTGGTGAGAAATTGTTGTTTTGTGATAGCAGGTGTGCGCGTTCAGTTGTACTGTAGGGGAGCAACTGTGTGTCTCGCCGCCACTTATCATCTCTGTCGACAGGTCCAGCTGCAGAACTGCCGTCTCGGTGTGGGGCGTACACTGTCTTTCATTGCACCTGTTTTGCTCGCCTTGGCAAGGTCAGAAATTGTTGTTGTTTGAAAGCAGGTGTGTGCGTGCAGTTGCACTGCAGGGGAGTGACTGTGTCTTTCGTCACCACTTATCATCTCTGTGGAAAGGCCCAGTTACAGGCCTGTCGTCTCAGTACGGTGGTAACATTGCCGTCACTGAAGCCCTATGCTATCTTGGGTGTCAGGCCTTTCTTTACTCCCTCTTGTCAGGTAGCCTTTGCAACTGTATTCCTACTGGCTCGGGACTGCTACACCGAAGCTTTTCGCCCCACATTTTCCAACACCGAACTGATCAAATATTGGCGTTTTTCAGGGGCCAATATTGCTAGACCTTTCATACCCATTGCAGGCCTACATAGTGTCAT
The DNA here is from genome assembly GCA_003012365.1 of Medauroidea extradentata. Classification (NCBI taxonomy): domain Eukaryota; kingdom Metazoa; phylum Arthropoda; class Insecta; order Phasmatodea; family Phasmatidae; genus Medauroidea; species Medauroidea extradentata. The sequence goes on along the minus strand of PNEQ01066653.1, from coordinate 16,003 downwards.
AAGGCGGCATATGTGGCTTAACCAGACGAGTTCCTCTGTGTTAGCTAAGAGCAGTTGAAGGCACCACAGGGTGTTTGTTGCTTATATCGGGCACCATGTTAGTTTTTTCACCCCTGTACCATCCAGTTGCAATACCCATCAGAGAAGTTCTCTGCCTTTCACTTCGTGGACAGCAGACACTGATGCTCTCCTTCACATCATCAAAGTTTCCACATTCCGGCGAGGGTATAGATATCCAGTCTGCAATTTTGTCAAGTAATAGGTTTTCACAGCGCCCTCTGATTAGCTTGCTCAATTTCCTGCCTGGTTGTAGTCCTACTGAATCAGGTTTTCCACCAGCAGTGAGGGGCTCCCATCTGCTTGTCGATAGTGTTTAGTAGTACATGTTGCAGCTGATTTTGCCGAATGCCCGTATATAAAATGATTATTACTGCTTTGCAGGACTTAAGTTCCCAGAATTTTTCTATTCAGTTTCTGTAATAGATAAGAATATGTGGCTTCTTGGGGGTGGATGGTGAATCAAAGTGGTGTGGTCATGTAAAATAATATTTTTGTTACTGATCCGACCTCTTGGTGATTCGAAATGGTGTGATCCTGTAAAATATATTTTTATATTTCATCTTGGGGGTCGGAGATGAAATGAAATTTTGTGGTCCTGTAAAAGAATATATTTTATTGTTGCATGTGTGCTGCTCTCTTTTGTGTATATAATTCGTCTCTGTGATTATTGCGATTGTTGTGCTGTACTTATTGATGCCTTAATGTATCTTTCTTTTTGTAGAATTGTTAATGGTCTTTGTTGGTTTGTATTGGTTTTCTTGGGTACGGTGATAACTGATTTTTTTTTATTGTGGATGTCTTTATCATTTTGCTCTTTGTGTCTTGTGTATGTCGTGATTTCCTAGCTGTCTAATGATCGGGTTTTGATGCTCATTTGCCTGGTTGTAGAACTTTTTGTTGCGATCTTTGATGATATCTTGTATATATTCCGTATTGGCTGTGTGATGTAAGTCCCGTGTTGGTACTAGTCTTGCGATACTCATTGCATTGTGCTGTGTCCTCTGTATTTTTTGTATGTGTCCACTTGCGGTGTTGCCCTAGACCTCGCACCCATATAACATGGGAGATTTTATCATTGTTTTGTACATTGTGATTTTGGCTTTTTTCTTCAGGAATATAGCTTTTGGTATAGGACAGAGTTGTTTGTATGCTTTGTCTGCTTTATTTTTTCTTCGTTGGTTTTCCAGGTAATTTTACTGTCTATTTGTAGATTCAAGTATTTTGTTGTCACTTGGTGCGTTATAATTTCGTTGAACAATTTTAGTTGGGTATGTGGTGTTACTTTACGTCTTCTTGTTATTATAACTGCTGCTGATCTGGTTGCATTTACTTTGATCTTCCATGTCGTCAGCCATTGTTGTAGTCTGCCTAAGAATCGTTGTAAAACTAGTGTGGCATATTGTAATTTTCTGTTTGTTTTGTAAATTACTGTGTGGTCTGCAACAATTTGAGTCGTTATGTCTGGTATAATAGGGATGTCAGCTGTATATATGCAGTGAAGTAGGGGTTCGGGTGTGGATGCTTGTGTTACTCCTGCTGTCACTAAACTATGCCCACACACCTTTTGGTCTAGTTTTACAGTAAGGGTCTGTCTGCAAGATATCTGTGAAGTACAGGGTTATTATAAATGATTCATCGGGTTTTAAAAATTCATAATTCAAAGTCTATTTATTTTAAAAGCTCACACCAACTACCTAACAAAAGAAAAACTCAAAAAGTTTTATTTAATACGAGTCTAGAACTTTATTGTTACAACAGGTGGTAGCACTGGATCAGTTCACAAAATGGCGACAAGCCAACAGAAAGCGTTTTGTGTTTTGGAATATGCGAAATGTTTATTTGTTATTACCGTGCAGCGTGTGTTCCAAGGGCATTACCACACAGAACCACCATGTCACCAGAGCATTTTGCGATGGTATCGTCAATTCCAGGATACGGGATGCTTGTGCAGAGGCAAGAGCACAGGACGGCCAAGTGTTTCTAACGAAACAGTAAACAGAGTGAGGGAAAGTTATGCGCGTAGCCCACGAAAATCAACTAACCGAGCAAGTCGCGAGCTTGAAATTCCTCAGCCGACAGTGTGGAAGATTTTGTGACAATGGTTACAACTTAAACCGTACCGCTTACAGTTGTTGCAACACTTGCATCCAGAAGATTGCGCTGTCAGGGTTGAGTTTTGCGAGAACATGCAGGAAGCTATGCAGGGTGAAGAATTTGTTACCCGTCTTGTGTTCAGTGACAAAGCAACGTTTCACTTGAGTGGAAAAGTGAACCGTCACAATTTTCGAATATGGGGCATTGAAAATCCCCATGCTTCAGTGCAGCACATACGAGATTCACCAAAACTTAATGTTTTCTGTGCAATCTCACAGACGAGTGTGTACAGTCCTTTTTTTTTCCTTGAAAACACTGTGACGGGTCTGTCCTATCTCGACATGTTGAAGTTGTGGTTATTTCCACAAGTAAGAGAGGATTCCGCCAACTTCGTGTTCCAGCAGGATGAAGCTCCACCGCATTGGCACAAAGAAGTGCGTCGCTGCCTCAACAATGAACTCCCACACCGCTGGATTGGACGCTATGGTCAGAATGACTTGACACTGTTCAGATGGCCGCTCCGGTCTCCTGACCTTACACCGTGTGACTTTTTTCTTTGGGGGTACGTGAAAGACTCTGTTTACGTGCCACCATTGCCAACAACATTGCATGAGATCCGAAACAGCATTACCACATCTGTCATGACTATCAACAGGGACATGCTGCGACGTGTGTGGGGCGATCTCTACTATCGATTGGATGTCTGTCGAGTGACGAAGGGAGCGCACATTGAACATTTGTAAAGTGGTGTTGTAAAAATTTTGGAGAGTTTCTGGTTGTTTTCAGGTATCATTCATAATTTTTCATGTAGTACTTTTTGAATTACAGATTTTTAAAACCCGACGATTCATTTATATTAACCCTGTAGTTTGATGTAGCAGTCTTTGAAGTTTTGTGTTGTCTTTTTTTTTTTTTTTGTAGCAATCCTACATGCTGTACTTCGTCAAATATTTTTTCGACACCCAGGAACAATATCACTGTACAGGCTAAATGTTTATGGTTTTTAATTGCTTCTAGCTCTCGCTGGAAAGTCAGTGTTGCATCTTCCGTCAATGTCATGAGAGGGTTAATTGTACTGTGTTTGGCTTTCAATCCGAATTGTATGTCTGGTAGTATTTGGTTGTCCTTGGTTTATCTTCCATGTCGTTTAAGTAAAATTCATTCGAATTGTTTGTTGACGCCGTTCAATAGACTAATTGGTCTTCGCTTTTTTGGTATTAGTGGGTTTTTTCTGGTTTTGGTATAATAAAACTAGTGCAGTTTGGTTGTCAGGTGGGGAAGATTGATGTGATAAATTTGAATTAAATATTGTCCTAAACAAGGGGATGGTTCTGTCTGGTTGATTGATTAATATGTAGTTTGTGATTATGTCTGGTCCTCGGGCTTTTCTTTTATGAAGTGTCTTAATAGTTTCCAGTATTTCTGCATCATTTGTCAGTTCTGGATTGGTGTTTGTTGGTTGGTTTAAGAATTGTCTGAACGATTCTGTTATTTGGTTTATTGAGTTTTTTTGTTTTCAGATGTTTTGCTGGAGAAAATTACGTCTGCAGTGTTTCAGCTATCACTTCTGGTTTTAGATGAGTGTCATAGATACGACCATTGGTGGTTATTATAGGAGATGTCGGTTGCTTTTTTTTTTTTTTTTTTTTTTTTTTTTTTTTTTTTTTTTTTTTTTTTTTTTTTTTTTGTATTTCTTCTGAGTGGTTTTGTAACAATTCATATCTTGTTTCTGTCACCTGCTGTGTCCGAGATGTACATGGCCCATGTTTGTCGTTCAGTTTCTTTCTCATCTTTGCTTTCTTTTTATAGTATTCTGTCATGTTTGCCTGGGTGCGAGCTACCTGGTAGGAATGTCTGGCAGCTCGTTTTTCTGCAATCAGTATGTATACTTCTGGTATGTGTCTGAAGTCTTGGAATAGTGGATATGGTTGTCGCTTTTCGTACTGCTTCTTTCATTAAGATTGCAAATATTTTACTGTTGAGCCTGTGTCGTCTTTGTTTGTGATCGGGAGTGGCTCTGGAAGCACTTAGGTCAGTTTTTCTTAAATATTTTCCAGTTATGTACTAGAGCGTCTTCTCTTTTTATTGCTGCAGTGTTTTTTCATATGGCAGTCAGTTCGCACAGTACAGGTAAGTGGTCAGAGACTCGTTCTTTCATTGCTGTTAGTTCTATGTCTATTGGTAGGTTGTGCATTCTTATGTCTAAGATATCTGGCTTAAAGTTAATGTAGGTGTGGCAATGACGAGTGTCTAAGTGAGCAGTAATGGTATAGTCACGCTCGTCCATGTAATTTTTTAGTGTTATTCATACATCATTAGCAAGTTGGCTGTTCCAGTGTGTGTGCTTGACATTTATGATCTTTGAACAATTCTTGCACTGGGTTCGCCATCGTGGGCGTTTGTTGCCATATTGCAGAAACTCCTACAACAAAACAAAAAAGCAAAGAAAGAAAAGTCAGTAAGCTGCTGTCAGCAGACATAAACTAGACAAATAATTCCTGGTATTAAGTCATATCCAATAATACGACACAAGGGCAAAAAACCGATAAAAACTATACGAAATTAATTCCTAAGGGGAATTTAGTCGACTGGAGAAAGACGACACAAAATAAAACGCAAAAACAAATAAAATCCAACAAACATGTGGTGTGTGAAAAACGTACCAAATGGATGAACGACGACGACAAAACAAATTACGAGAGACACGAATGGATGTGAACACAGCAAGGCACAACACAGACAATGTAGACGAAATAATAGGCTAGTAGGCTTCTCAAGACGACAACAAATGCCTGTGTTTCGAGAACTGGTATCTGCTCCCATCTTCAGGTACATATACTGACTGAGGAACTGCAGCGGACTCACTGTGACATTTAGGTCTCCTGCTGTGTAGTATAATGTCCCTGTGGCGTTAGATCGTCAAGGTCTGGAGTAATAGTGGTTCTCGGGTGGATCTGCAGACTGCAACTTGTCCTCTTGTCCTTACTGATATGGCCGTTGTCTGGGTGTTCTGTAGTGGTTGTAGCTATATGTAGTGATATTTTAGCGATTTCCTTATTATGATAGCTGTTCCTCCATTCTTTTTGTTTAGTCAGTCATTTCTGTAGGTGTCGTAGCTTAGTATTGTTATTCTGTTGTGTGGTTTCAGTCCTGTTGCGTTAATAATTAGTATGTCTACCCCATATGTTTCTGTAGTCTGTTCTAGTTCGTACATTTGTGTTCTCAGTCCATCGGCATTCCAGTACATGACATTTAGTGTTGTCGGGTTGTCATTTAGTTGTTCAGTCATAATGAGCTGACAGGTATGTCTCCACTGCCTCCAGTATTATACGTTTTATACCTTTCCTCTGTCCTTGGTCTGTCGCCTGCCTCGCTTTCTCCATGTATGGTCTGAATGTCCAGAATGAGTGGGTCCCTGAGAAAGTCCAGTAGGTCTGTCAGTTCAGGCGGTGGTGGTGTGTCTTAGTTGTGTGTCTTAAGGGCTGGGGGTGCCGTGTTGTGCGGTGTTTTCCTTCTGGTTTCTTGTGTTTCCTGACATGTTTTTGTTGCTCTGTTGTTCAGTTTGTTCTAGTGGTTGCTGTTTTTTTAGCAGTAGTTCTCTCTAGGTATCTTTGGAAACTATGCCGTGTCTTGTATGTGTGATATTTGCTGTTGTGTCTGCTGTGTCTCCTCGTTTTGTTATTCTTGCGTCGTAGCATGTTGTTGTTTAAACTCTACTATTGTGGACATATGCCCTTGCGATATATGTCGTCCCAGAATCGCGTATGTCCACAATAGTACAGTTTGTCATGATGTCCGATTGTAAGAAACAATGAAATACGTGTCGTTTGTTTCTTGTGTTTTTTGCCTCTAGAAATTCAGGACATGGTCTGTAGTTGGCCGGGTGTTCTCCTTTGCAGTTTACACAGTGGGCATTTTCAGTTATGGATATTTGGCAGTTTTTGGTGTTGTCATATTATGTCAATTTTGTATGTTTGTGTTTCATGCATTGTATTGGCCAAGCACAATTGTTTGTGTGATGCCATCTCTGCCAGTTTGCACATTGAGGGATGTTGTCATTTCTCGGTATGTACTCCTCCCAGTACACTGAAGTCTAGTTTATGATGTATGTGTCTTGCACGATGTTCTTCTTGTAGTCAGGTACGATGATCTTGAAAATATATCTTGTTTCCTGACCACTCGGTTCGCACCTTGTCCAGTTTTTATCGTGAACTGTTCCTGGTGAATCAGGTGCAATCCATAGTCTGCCAGTTCCTATTACACTGTTTCGATACTAATTGAGGCAGGAAGTCCCTTTAGTAATGTCGGATAATTTTATCCTGTGAGTGTGTAGGCTAGGTGTGGTAGTTGATGTATGTGACCTATAGAGTCAAATTTGCTGTGTGGTAAGCAGTCCCAGTTGTTATCAGTACTTTGATGCCCTGCTGCATGAATGTAATTCTCAACTGCTTGCCGTTCTCGGCATTCAGAAGTGCCACCAGTCGGTTATAGTCTACGTTTGTATCGGTGATAATAGTTGGTCCCATGTCCTTTGGTACGTCTTTGCCTTTCTTGTCCCATCTCGATCTGCCAGGTGTCTCAGCTGTAGTGTGTATTGTACCTTTTGTGTCCTTTTTGTCTCTTGTTGTGTTTTGAATTTGTGTTTTTATTCTCTTATTTTCGCTAGGCGTCTGGTGGTCATGTCTTTGTCCGTGTCATTTTCAGTGTCTGAAAGTGTTGGGTACTTGTTCTTCGACTGTAGTTTAAATTCGTGTTTTGCTTCTGTCTTGTCACTCTGTTGTTTTCCTTTCCGCTTTACGAACTCAAATTTTTTGGTGTTGCCTATCATAAGCATGTTGTCGCTGTCTGTCTCTCGGGACCCGGCCGAGGTGTAAGCGATGTCTCGTGTATAGTTTTACTGTGATTCTGCAGTAGTCACTTGTCTGTGTCGTGTGCTATGTGCACGCTCAGCACCGAGTCGTCACCAGGGGTGGGACGTTTAAATGACACATTTGGGGCTCTGTTTTGGCGGTCGCTTTCTCTTGGAGCGTTAGTGTAAGTATTTACTATTTCGCATTCTGCTCTTGTATTTATATATTTTTGTGTTTGAATTTTTTAAATTCTGGTAGTTTAGCAAATTATTTTGGGTGAAAAAGTGTGGTTATGTCTTGTGAATTGTGTATGCTGTTATCAGTATTTCGTTCTTATTTGCTTGGTTTTGTAAATAATTATGGAAGAAAACTTATTTCGTTTTTGCGAGTTTCGTTAAAAGATTCAGTTCGCCGCGCCGCAGTGTCAACACACATCGAAGAGGTCAGTTGTGTAGCTTCTAACATTTTCTCAGATCAGAGTGTACCCATGCTGAAATTTATACTATTCTTTGTGTGGGTTTTTCAAATATATATACTGAAATTTATACTATTCTTTGTGTGGGTTTTTCAAATATATATATATATATATATATATATATATATATATATATATATATATATATAT